>VWPU01014253.1:0-186807 GCA_013398955.1 Callaeas wilsoni | reverse complement strand
AGCCGCCGAGCCTCGCGGAGCCGCCGCCGGCTGCGCCCCGCTGCCGGGCAAGGAGGGCGGCGGGCGGCGAGGAGCGCGGCAGGCGCGGAGCCTCAACAGCCCCCCGCAGTTCCAGCTGCCCAGCTACCAGGTCTCCATCCCCGAGAACGAACCGGCCGGCACGGCGGTCATCGTGCTGCGGGCCCAGGACCCTGACGAGGGTGAAGCCGGCCGGCTGGCGTACTCCATGGAGGCGCTCTTTGACGAGCGCTCCAACGACTACTTCACCATCGACGCCGAGACGGGCAGTGTGGTCACTGCTCGCAGCCTTGACCGGGAGACGAAGGACACCCACGTGCTGAAAGTTACTGCCTCCGACCATGGTTCCCCACGCCGCCGCTCGGCCACCACCTATCTGACAGTGACCGTGAGTGACACCAATGACCACGAGCCAGTCTTTGAGCAGCCCGAGTACCGGGAGAGCATCCGGGAGAACCTGGAGGTGGGTTATGAGGTGCTGACCATCCGTGCCACCGATGGTGATGCCCCAGCCAATGCCAACATGCTTTACCGCCTGCTAGAGCCAGGAGCTGGTGACGGAGTCTTTGAGATTGACCCGCGTTCCGGGGTTGTGAGGACCCGAGCCTCAGTGGACCGTGAGGAGGTCTCTGAGTACCACCTGGTGGTGGAAGCCAATGACCAGGGCAAGGATCCAGGACCACGCAGTGCCACGGCTATGGTGCACATCACTGTAGAGGATGAGAATGACAACTACCCTCAGTTCAGTGAGAAGCGCTACCTGGTCCAGGTGCCAGAGGATGCCCCAGTGAACAGCCAAATACTGCAGGTACAGGCCACAGATCGGGACCGAGGCAGCAATGCCCAGGTGCACTACAGCATTGTGAGTGGCAACCTGAAAGGCCAGTTCTACATTCACTCTTTCTCTGGCGCCATCGACCTCATCAACCCTCTGGATTACGAGACTATTCGGGAGTATACTCTCCGGATCAAAGCCCAGGATGGGGGCAGACCTCCTTTGATCAATTCCAGTGGTATGGTGTCGGTGCAGGTTGTAGACGTGAATGACAATGCCCCCATCTTTGTGAGCACTCCCTTCCAGGCCACAGTGCTGGAGAATGTTCCTCTGGGCTACTCGGTGCTGCACATCCAGGCTGTGGATGCTGACTCTGGAGAGAATGCCCGCTTGGAGTACAAACTCGTAGAGATGGCACCATCCACTGGAGGTGCCCCTGTAGCAGGTGACTCTGGGTTCCCTTTTCAAATCAACAACAGCACAGGGTGGATCACTGTGGCTGCAGAGCTGGACCGAGAGACTGTGGAAAACTATCACTTTGGGGTGGAGGCCAGGGACCACGGTGTGCCGGTCATGACCTCCTCAGCCAGCGTGTCCATCACTGTCCTGGACGTGAACGACAACAACCCCACCTTCACAGAGAAGGTGTATCACCTCAGACTGAACGAGGATGCAGCTGTGGGCAGCAGTGTCCTGACCCTGACAGCTGTGGACAGGGACGTTAACAGTGTTGTGACTTACCAGATTACCAGTGGCAACACCAGGAACCGTTTTGCCATCACCAGTCAGAGTGGAGGAGGGCTGATCACACTGGCCTTGCCCCTGGATTACAAGCAAGAAAGGCAATATGTGCTCACAGTCACTGCGTCTGATGGCACTCGCTTTGACACCGTCCAGGTCTTCATCAATGTCACAGATGCCAACACACACCGCCCAGTCTTCCAGAGCTCCCACTACACAGTGAGCGTCAGCGAGGACAAGCCCATTGGCACCTCTATTGTCACCATCAGTGCCACTGATGAAGACACTGGGGAAAATGCAAGAATCACTTATATTTTGGATGATAATATCCCCCAGTTCCGCATTGACCCTGATACAGGAACCATCACCACCCTGATGGAGCTGGACTATGAGGACCAGGCCTCCTACACATTGGCCATTACAGCCCATGACAATGGTATCCCCCAGAAATCGGACACCACGTACGTTGAGATCCTCATCCTGGATGCCAATGACAATGCGCCCCGCTTCCTGCGCGACCGCTACCAGGGCTCGGTTTTTGAGGATGTGCCACTCTCCACCAGTGTCCTGCAGCTGTCTGCCACCGACCGTGACTCAGGCCTCAATGGCCGTCTCCTCTACACATTCCAAGGTGGTGACGATGGAGATGGAGACTTCTACATTGAACCCACTTCTGGAGTGATACGCACACTGCGCAAGCTGGACCGTGAGAACGTGGCTGTGTACAGCCTGCGGGCCTTTGCTGTGGACAGGGGCAGCCCACCACTGAAAGCTTCTGTGGACATCCAGGTGACTGTGCTGGACATTAATGACAACCCCCCTGTCTTTGAGAAGGATGAATTTGATATCTTTGTGGAGGAGAATAGCCCCGTGGGCTCTATTGTGGCACGGATCAGTGCAGCTGATCCCGACGAGGGGACCAATGCACAGATCATGTACCAGATTGTAGAGGGGAACATCCCCGAGGTCTTCCAACTAGACTTGCTCAATGGAGACCTCACAGCCCTAATGGACCTGGATTATGAGAGCCGGACGGAGTATGTTATTGTGGTGCAGGCCACTTCAGCCCCTCTTGTGAGCCGAGCAACTGTGCACATCCGCCTCCTGGACCAGAACGATAACCCACCCGTGCTGCAGGACTTCCAGATCCTCTTCAATAACTACGTGACCAACAAGTCCAACAGCTTTCCCTCTGGTGTGATTGGCAAGATCCCAGCTCATGATCCCGATGTGTCTGACAGCCTGGCCTACACTTTTGTCCAAGGCAATGAATTAAACTTGCTCCTTTTGGACTCTGCCACTGGGGAACTCAAACTCAGTCGTGATCTGGACAACAACAGACCCCTGGAAGCCCTTATGAAAGTGTCAGTCTCAGGTAAGCAAGCGTTTGAGTGCATGATTCTGTTTGTCAGACCAGTATGGGGGTATGGGCAGAAATAACACACTTGCAGTTTAGAGTGTAGCTCTTGGTTTCCTGAAGCAGCAATTTATCTGTGAAATTTTTGGAGAGAAACCACAAAAATGTATCAAGCCTGTGTTCTGTGGATTGAAGTGGTGCTTTGAAGTTATTTAGTAAACGTGGATCACAGGGATAAATAAATATGAGTGTGCATGGAAGGGAGCATACTCCCTCAGCTGAGGTGGTACCTTGGCTGGAGTTTTTCTGATGTGGTTCCGTAAAGGTAGTAAATGATGTAACTTGCAAAGATGTAGGGAATGCATGTGTATCTGTAATGCTGTCTCCCCTCCCTCTTTCTTTTTCTCTAAAAAAAAAATTGAGATTTGATATTTCTGCCTTTTCAGCAACAAAACATATTTACTCCCTTCTGTGTACCCAGAGGTTTGGCTGGTAGCTCCTTAGACCTCAGGCCAGAGCTGGTGTGGCGCAGGTGGGTGTGCTGCTGGTGGAGAGGTGCTGGTTTGCGTTGCTGGCCTGCACTCCTGTGAGAAATGGCAGCTCTGGAAGCAATGAGTTACGGCTGTGTGATAGCTGTGTAACATGGCTAATGGCACTGGAGCTGCTTTAGTGGCACTAGGGGCAGATACTGGCCAAATGCAGCCACCAAAGCAGGGCTGTTATGGGGAGGGAGAGAAAGGGAGAAAGAGGGATACTGTGCTATTAACTTCATTGGAGAACTTGTGTCTCTGTGTGTGTGTGAAGACTGTTCAATATTGTCCAATATGTACTTTTATTTGAGCACAAACATGCTCTTAGGATATTATTCTTTTTCTACTCGTTGCTTGTTTATCATGGAATTACTTTTTATGCCTCTAATTGTGGCATCAATCATGCAATGAGTAATTTCCTCTGCAGGTGCCACTCTATAAAGTTTACTGTGGACCTGATCCCATATTTCTGTTGACTTTCAAAGGTTTAGCCAGATATTTTCCTTGCTGCCTCTCTTTGCAAACTAAAACTAAGATTTATGTTACTTTTGTAAGAAAGAAAAAAGCTCAAAGTACTAAGTATGTAAAATCACACTTGGGGAGATTATTAGAAAAATAATAATCAAACGGTGGCATAATCCCAGCAGCGACTGTTTTGCTGCAAAAGTGGCCACAGTGTGCAGCAAGGCCTCGGAAGAGTGAGCCACGCTCTCCTTTGTGTTTGCAGGCTTGAGGTTCTTTTTGCTTCAGAAAAATGAAAGTGATATTAACTGAGCTGACTGATTTTGCTGCAGTGTATCTCCTGAAAAGCCACTCCTGGTTCTTCCAAAATGCTGGGGTGCAGCTCATGTGGTAAGGTAAATGCTGTTTCCATGTCCTGTGAAGACTTGCAGGAAAAACAGACAGTAGGCTTGTGACCTTAAAGAAAAACATTTGGATTAAGGTGCAGATGACTGCATGGTCACTGTCTATTTAAACCAGTAGCTCTTTATCTGGTAGCAGAAGATAAGCACTCATCTTGGAGCACAAAGCTTGGAAAAGTTGTTAGACCAGGTGAAGAGTATTCAGGGCAGAAAAATATCTGACATGAACGATTCCTTTCTCAGTATGATGATTTACACGGTTTAAGTGGGTGAGGTCTCAGTAGGAATGAAGACCTGTTTTCTTATGCAGGAGATTGATTATTCTAGCATCATTTTTATGTTTTGTGAAGGTGTGAACTTTGAAACTGTGCTGTGATGTTCATCAAAATGGACTTTCTGCTGCGTGTCTTGAGATACTTGAAAGGTTAAAGTTTTTTATGGCTAGGATTTTAAGATAATTTTAACAAGCACTGAACTACATTTGACATTTATTTGGAGAAGTTCACTGTGTGGAAATTGGAAGGGTAGTTTGTCATTGTGTCATTAGTCCATGAAAGTCTCACCTGCCTGGTTTCTCTGATGTATCTGATGCAGTTCAAAAAAGAAAAGAGACAGAGAATAAGCTCAGACAGAAGTACTCCACGGGGTTATCTCTAAGTGTTGCAAAACACCTGCAAATCATCTGCTAAAATGACCTGCCAGTTAACTGAAAAAACGTGTCTATGGAGTAGCCATTAACCTCTCAACCCAGACAAACACAAAGTCCTCCGCTACTCACAGCTGCTCAGGTCAGGGAGGGACTGGAACTCTTTATGAACTTGGGGAATTTGATCTCTATATGAGTCGGAAATAAGAGTGGTGCTATAAGAATCTTACTTCTATCTAGCGATTGCTGTGCTGCAGAGGCATGTGAGTGTGTGCAGTGCTAGCGAGGAGCCCTGCTACTCCACTGAGTTACTTCGAGACGCTGATACGTGGCTAAACGCAGCACTCTTTCATTTGACTTGGGCATTATTCAAATAAGCATGGTAATTTTGGTTTTGTGCTTATAAACAAAATTTAAGAATCATGAAGACCAAGCAAATGGAGCTAATAGGCTTCATAAAGCTGTCAGAAGTTTCATGTCAGCATTGTCAGAAGCTCTGTGGGGTGGTGAGCAGCTGGGGCAGGCTCGGGGCGTGCATGGCTGTGCCCTTGCCTCGGTGCTGGAGTACCCCTGGGGTACCTGGTGGCTGTGCCCCCACAGCCAGTCAGGAACCAACCCAGGCAGAGGAGGGAGGAGTGTGGGTGGTGTGGATATTAGCATTTTGCTTTGGATTGGGAAGGAGCTTTTGAAGTCTGTCTCTTTTGAAGTGAATCTCTCTGGGTGCTCCTCTGCCTTTGCCTGTTGTACAGAGCTGTCTGAGTGAACAAACTGGACCCCTTTTGCATGCAACTGTTCCAGAAGTGCTCCAGGGGTCCCTTAAAAAGGCACATTCTCCTTTTTCTAGTGTACCGTCAAGGTTTTCCTACAGAAAGGCAGAGCTTTCGCTTTATATTCTCATGTCTGCACATTGTGTCGTTGTTTTAACAACTGGAGTGAGATCTGGACTCTGCTGTAATCTTGCCCCTGCTTTCCAGGAGGGGCAGGATTTTACTCTGACCTAAAACAGGTGGTCAAGAGTTGATCAGTCTGTGATTTCTTAGTGTTACTAATAAATACATGGCTTAAATTGACAGGATGGTTAAATATTATTACTTTTTGTCCACAGTGATGTTTGTGATAATGTTAAATTGGGATTTATATGGTCAGAAAATGGGTTAAGCATTGCCGAAGTCACATTGCATTTGCTTGTGTTAAACATTATATCACCGTTCTTGCTGGGGCGGCGAGGCAAAGGCTGGTATGAGCATCAGCTTTGCACAAATGTTACACAAGTTTGCCTGGGTATCGCATTGCAAACACTGCTGGCACCTGCTTGGCTGTGTTGCCACAAGTAGTCCCACTTATCATCAACGACAGCTCGGTGGGATACAATAGATATGTGTGCAAACTCCTCTGGGAACCCAGCCTAAATCAGCAGTGCAGACAAAACCCAAACTGGCTGGATGCTACAGCTTTTGAGTGGTCCAGATAAGTGTAAAATATCATTATACAACATACAATATACAATTCTGGGAAGGTGTTGCACCTCAGGCAGTGAGGGATAGACACCCAAACATTTTTGAGGACTGTGCAAGCTAAAGTATCGTCTTTTACATTTCTTTAGCTTTAAATATCCAGTGGCATTCAGTGAGGTTATTGACTATCAGCAAATAGAAATTAACATAGAGCTTGTTTGTGTTGCAATCAGCTTTGGGAATTTTTACTCAAAGCTTGGTAAAGGATCTTCATTATTATTGTAATTTAAAAGTCATTATGCTAATGATCCTCCAGGTCTGTGCCTTCTCCATACAAATACAGATGATGCAATACTTTGGTGCAGCCCTTCTGAGAAAGGTCAGGCCACAGCTGTTTGTGAGATACAAAGTATTGGGGGCTCCTTGTGTGTGGCAAGGTGTGAGATTAAAGGGAGAAAGGACATTCTAGCGAAAAGGTATCGTTGTAAGTACAGGGACACCTCTGGGCACGGGGGGTGAACACGGCGTGACCTCTCAGGATGTGTGCTGGACACCTGGGCAGCATCAGGGTGCATTCCAGCCTCATGCCCCCACCTTTGGGCAGCAGGGCAGGTGGGGCCTCGTGAGCTCTGGGGCAGGTCCGCAGGGCGGCTACTTCTGGCTGCCAGCAAGGACTTGCTTCCAGGGGCAGTGAGGGGCACTTAGTACCAAAATGGCATTTAGCATCCAAGCTGCTCTCCATTGCCTCCCTTCCAGGGAATCATTCCTTCAGGCAGCTGGTGTAGAGATCTCTGTGAGTTATACAATTAGGAGATGATGGAAATGGATGGGTGGAGAGTCCTCCCCTCGGAGCAGAAGAGGTGTTTGAGCCTGTTGTGTGGCTGCAGGGCTTTTGCACGCTGGTGTCCCAGGGACCTTGGTCTCTTGCGCTTCCCTCATGCATCCCACCACAGAGCCAGGGGAGGAGGCTGCGGCTGCCGGGGCCTAGGAGGCAATGATGAGGGACCCATTTAGAAAGATGGCATGATACCACAAGCTGCAGGATTGCACTCCTAGTAGTTGTGCAGTGTGTTGGGTGGGGCCCAAGTGAAGGATGATTGATAATAGCTAGTAGTGGTGAATTTGAACATTTGCATTTATTTTCCTAAAATAGCAAATCAAGAATAGTGACCATCAGTTAAAGTTAAGGTAGTTCCTGGATCTGCTGTGGCTACCTGTATCCTTTATTGCATCCATATAGGTTCTATATTCTAATTTATGCTACAGCAAGGTGCATTGTAGGTGTGTCCTTCCAGCCTGCTGGAATGTGACTTTCTGTTTTCAGCTGTATGATATGTTCCAGCTGATAAAAAGCCGTAGCTGCCTTGTTGCTTCCCTACAGGCTTCCTTCCACTTCATGCCTGGATTTTATAGGAGTGGCATATTTTTGTTTCAAAAGACAGGAAAACATCTATGGCAATGAGGGGAAAATATGTAGTGGAAGTCTGACTGAGAAAGTAACTTTTTACTGAGATGAAAGGTATCTTCTGTCTGTTGATAAATACAATGTTGATACTTTTCTCAGCAATTTCTGGGAAAGAGAGAAGCTAAGGTAACAAGGAGAAAGTATAAGAATGAGAATGGAGATATGACAGTGAGAAGGACCTAATAGGCTTTACTTGATAACAAGTCTCATGGGAAAGAAATTAAATGTAGATAAGTATGATGGCAGGATTATCTTGAAAACTTTTCTCCTCTCATTTTTATATTTTTTGCAAATGAGGAGATAGTTGTAATAAGCATTTTTTTAAATTGGATTAGCAATTGATTTATATTTTTTGATTACTTTTTAAGCCTCAGGGTATATTAAAGAATTGGTTTCCTTGGTGTATTCTCTTGTGATTTGCTTCCCTCTCAGAAGTCACTGAAGTATTCTTCCTTCTGACCTGCACTCATGAGTTCAGAAGAATCCTCTCTTGTTCTGTTTTTCTGGTCATGCATTTCGGAATTATTTTAGGCTGGGATTGTGGAACCTGCTGCAAACTGCCAAATACAGGATAAACATTGAATTGTTGTCCAAGTAATGGCAAAAGAACCCTTTGTTTAGAATACAGCAACAGTTTTCTAAGTTTCGATGTTAGCGTGATAGTAAACCTGCAGTAGAGGTAGTGGTGGGGAAAGTAGGTGATGTGAAGCAGTGGGATTTTATACTTCATTGTCTCCAATATCCCAAGCGTTACCTGAGGAAGTGTCTGGCTGCTGATAAAGCCTATCATTTTACATCTGCTTGTTGAATGGTCCATTTTCCTTTAGTGTATATACTTAATACTTTGGAACTCCTGTCCATTGTTGACTTCCGTCTTGGAACCAAATAAATTTTCTCAGATATCCCATGACTGAGGAACATAATGATTGGTTTTGAAGTATAACATTAGGTGAAGTAGGTAGTGTGCGCACTGCTCTTCTGTAGGGTGATTGAGAGACCCTTAGCAGACACTTGGATGGGAATCCAGACATCCTCACATTTCAACCAGTCTGGTCAGAGCATCTTGATCAGAACATCTTGGCATCCTGGTATCTCCCAGCATCTTCACGGAGGGTTTGAGGTGACTCATTCGTGATCTGCAGAGTGTGCAGCAGGTCTGTCAGACACCCCTGCGGCTGACAGGTTGTCTCCAGTCTTTGGGCTGGCTGGGTGCTCAGGGTTCATGGGTCCAGGGGCATGTGAGAGCATGCCACGCCTATGATGGTGGTTGCAGTTCAGCCAGATGTGTAGCTGCTGCATACATTGGCATAGCTGAGCTCATGTTCCTCTGGTTATGTTTGGTACAGCAATTGCTGGGCACAGGTTCAACTTGCAATTTCACTGGGCCCCTCAATTCCCTTGTGGGTCAGGTGAGACTGATACGAAGACCCCGGGAATAGAATTGCTCTGAAAGCTGGAGCAGAAAACAAGTGGATGTGAAGCAGAAACCTCTTTAAACCTATGTGCAAGTACCTTTTCAATATTTAGCAGGGTAGGCAACTCTAGCAGTAATGCTTATGCATGGAGGATGAGTAAGGGAAGGATTAAATGTCAAGACACAAGATCTGTGCTTTCCATTCCTTCACCCTCTGTTTCGTAAGCCCTCAGGATTTTGAGAGTCAGCTGGTGAGGACAAGCTCTCTATGTTTGAGTACTTGAGATAACAACACAACTTACCTGCTTACCTCAGTATTGCCTAAGTTACGGGGTTTGGGCAACTATCTCTTTTGGTTTCCTTTGGCCTAGTGACTTGCATTTCCAAAAATATCTATGGAAAGTATTTAGGAAATGTAGGAGGGTTAGAAGAGCTGAAGATACTCGGATCAGATCTAATGACCATCTTTGGCAATCTTCCATGTTACAGTTTTTCTGTCCTGGTTTCTGTGGGAATTATGATGTTTTTAGGTAATATAGTACTCCTAACTACTCTGACATCTACTTTGCCATTTAAGAAACAAGCATGGTGGTACTGTCTTGTCTGAATAATAGGCTTTTTTTGTTGTCTGCTCCTTTTTTAAGACTACTTGGACAAAAGATTGCATAAATCAAAGTACAGAACAAGTTGACAAGGGGCTCAGTTCTTCAAAGATTTGTTCACAGTGGTTGTCCACTTGAAACAAAGAACATCTGAGACCTGATTAAATTCAGTTTTGCCACTTTGTATTTCTGTGACAAGTGACAGTATTATTATTCCCCCCCAGTGGAGCTCTTTTTCCAGTGTTGAAAAACACCGAACTACCTATAGAAGTAACACACATTTCCAAAAGGGGCAGGATGCAATCTTGATTGAAAATTTTGAAATCTGTTGAGACTTGCCTAATGCTTTTTTTTTTTAATTTGTAAGATTTTGCTTTAGAATTAATTGCAATGTGTTTGTCTTGTTGGACTGAAAGCAGCATTATCAAAGGTACAGCTTGGCTTTTACGGTCAGATCTCTATCTGGTACCATGATCATCTTCTATATCTCTTCAAATGCTTCAAATGTAGGTTGCAGGCATGGCTGGTTGATAAGCAGGAGGGCTGTTGACTGGAAATATCCATCTCACCCCACTGATTAAAGAGGGAACATAAACGACTGACTTGGGCTGATGGCCTTGTTGTTAGGTGGCTAAAGTTCAGTGGGGTGAACCCACCCTGAATGTGTGTGCCAGAACGGAAGGGTTTGTTTTCTTTTGGAGCGATGATTGTACTTATTTCTGTTACAGCAAACTACCTGTAGTAACAGGCTTAGCAGACTAGATAGAAAAGATGGGGGAGGCTTTAATTGCAAAGAATAAAATGTTTTGCCATGAATAATGTTAGGATATACCTTAAATATTGTCAAGAGTTTGAGTGAATGAAAGGGAAAGTATGCTTTTATGGGGATTTGGCATTCAACAAAGAAAGAAAAATTTTAAAATACTTTAGAAAGATGATCTTCACACTTGTAAAAAAAGCACTTGAACAGAAAAGTAGGATTTGCTGGAGAGAAGAGAAAACTATTGGACTTTGTTTCAACAAGTCGTTAATGCTGCTAAGCTGTAACCACCTTCATATTTATTCCAGTGTTTACACTTACCAAGCACAAAAAAGGCAAATAAATGGAACAGTAAACCTGTAATAAATGCTCAGGGGACCACAAAATAAACATAGACATGTTATGTTTATCACATCCAAAAGCTAATAATCTGTTTTCAACACCATTGCCTGATACATGATAGATGCTACATTCCATCAGGTTTCCAGCACTTTTGGAAATTATGCATATGGTCAAAATATTTCAGTGCTTTTTGAAGGAGGCAAAAGAAGAATCCATCTTTAACAACCACTGTCAACGTGGCATCTCCTGCCTGCCGTAGAGTCTGTGGGCTAGGCCCAGCTTCAGAAAGAAGCAAAAGGTTCTGGACCCCACCAAAAGGGGCAAAGCAAGGACTACGTTCATAGATTTGAGTTTCCAAGATGTGATGGCCAGCACCTAGCAGTCTGTCTTTGCTGTTAAATTCCAAGGGGCTGTTAGGTTTGGAAGCTAACGTACTCAAGGTGGATCTCTGCAGCTGCTATGCCACCAGAGCACACATCATGGGCAGAAAGATCTGCTGGATTGGTTGGGTTTGCTCTTTCCTTTCACTAGCCACACATCAGACTCCTTGATCCTATTCGAAACTGATGTTAGCAAGTCATTGAGCTTATTGCATTGAATTCCTGTCATAACACTTTTGAACTTTCCAGGAACCAGCCCAGCCTCTCATTTATTTGTGTGCTTGCAGTGGTGTTCATGCTGGCTCTGTTTCTAAAGGAGACCCTTGAACATCCAAGCTGTGATTTTTATTTTTAAATTCGATTTGGCTGTGTGCATTTAATTTAAATCATGTAAAAGCTGTCCCACACCAGTGCATTTCTTGTTTTAGCAGCAGGCACTGCTCAGCGTGACTAGGGAGAGGCATTTGGCACCTTTTATGCCTTAGGTCTAGTAGAGGACTTGGATCTAACCAGCAAGTGCTACAGCATTTCACTTGTAGGTGCCTGTTCCCTGCAGCTGCATTCTGTTTTAGGCAGTTAAGTGTCCTATAAAGTGGGAATGCCTGAAATACCATCCCACTACAGCTTGGGCACTTCACTCAGCATAGCGATCAGGACACTCAGCGAGGGCAGAGATGGGCTGGGCTCCAGCCCTTGATCTAAGAGCTCTCACTGTGCTCTGCATTAAAGAGGAGCCGAATAAGGTTCAGAAGCTGTTGTGGAACTCACATTTCCCATCTCTTTGGTAAGTGCCATGAGCCACAGGATCACACTCGCTCTTGGAGGGCGCAGGAGAGGAGGCTTTCTGGCTCATGTGCATGAGCACCTCTGCTTCAGCAGCGGTGTGGGCAGTCTGGCTTTGACCCTCAGGTGCTGGATGCTGTTTAGGCCATAGCAAAAGTGGGGTCATGAACCATTTGTGCCATGTCAGGTCTAGGCCATTTCTGGTTGTAGCCAGGAACTCAATTCTTCTCACCCGAGAACTCAAAGGTAAAATAAACAAGAACCCCGGGAATTTCCATGGAGTACTTTCCTGTTGATCAGAGATGATTTGTTTGCCTCCTGGCTTTAACTATTTGTAAATGTATTCTGATTTTATGTGGAGCAGCCCCTAGATGGGCTAAAGGGTCAGTTATGGAAGAATTCATGGGCTCAGACTTAAATTACACTGCTAAATATTCGGAGTCCAACCCATCCTTGCCTACTGTTTAATCCTCTTTCTCACTGCAGTTTGCCATGATGATAGATTTGCTAGTAATTATCGACGTGTTGCTGCTCGTCGCTTGGATGCGGTGGCTTTTCCCGCAGTGCGCTCGCCGATGTTGCAGACAGCCAGTGCTGCCCTACACATGTGGCAAAGGTCTCTTGGCAGCAGTGACTGGGTTGAACTATCCCGTCAGCTGACTCAGTTTCCCTTCTCACGGGGTGTATTTCTGATGTTGGCCTCCTTTTACTGACACGGTGTAATTTAGTGATGTGTGCTCTGCACGATGAGCTCTCCATCTGGCAGATAATTGCCTGCTAGTTTAAATCCCATCTTAACTTCAGTTTCTCGAGATCATGAACCTGCTGGTGCCTTCTGGTTAGTTTTGCAGGGTGTTTGCAAAAGGATTTGGTACAGTTAGAGTGATGTGGGTAAATTTCTCTAAGTTTTTTTGATCGATACATAAGACAGATTAACTTTCAGGTCCTACTTACGAAGCTACCTGACATTATTCTGCATTGAGTTTGGCAGTCTGACACCCGGGTTTGTAGACCAAGCTGCTGACAGCAGGCACTGGTTGTTTGCACTGGTTATGCAGAGTGGGAACCCTGGTTATATTCTGGGACCTGGTAGATGCTGAAAGCTTGTTACACAATACATGCTGGTGTTCCTCTTTCCTTCTTCCATATTTTTTTCTCCTTTTCCCCTTTGCACTCACCGGATCTGTTTGCCCTATTCTGTTATGCAGCAAGGTGCCGGATCTCTGGAGTTTGCTTGCTGCAAGTTTGTACAGGGCCACGCACAGCAGAGACCTCGTTGGGCTGCTTTTGTAATACCTGCTGCAAGTAATGAGGATAACCAGCAGGCATGGACTGAGTGACTGCCCTGTGAGATAACAGACGGCAGTGCTGGGGGTGTCCCGGGCCGGCCCGTGGTGTCTGCAGCAGGCGCCTGGAGCCGGCTGGCAGCTGCCCACCAAGCACGAGGCTTGCTGATGGTGTGGCAGCCTCCTTTCTCACTGCCTTCCCTCTCGCATTTGGGGAGGCAGGACGGATTTCTCATCTGCTCTGCACCCTCTTCTGAGCACTGTGCTGTCATTTGCTATTAGGAGGGTATTTTGGTGCAGAGCGAGGGGCAGGGTCCACCCCTTCCAGGGATGCCCTGTGAGATGTTCCTGGTGAACCAGTGCATTGCCCATGCAGCCCTTGCACTTCCACTGGCAGTTCTGGGGTTGAGACTTCAGCAGCGATGGCTGCTGGTTGCAGCTTCCAGAGGTTTTGCAGACACAAGCCTTTGCCCCTTTCCTTGTGCAGAGCCCAGGGAGCCACGGCATAAGGCAGTGACAGTCCCACAGAAGTCACCAGCACAAGCAGTCACGGAACGTCTGTGTCCAGTTCAGGTTGCAGGGCGTGCTGCACACTGAGTGTCAGCGCTTGTTGTCTTTGCAGTCTGTGGGAGCAACACCTGTGTGGCCCAGTCTGGGTATTGATGTTGACTGTATTTTTTTCCTATCCTTTGTGAAAAGGTGCAGTTGCCTTTATCGACTTGTTCCTTTGTGCCTCAGCTACCCTATGGCTCAGCTAATAACAGTGTCTGGGACTTTATTCAGCTTTAAGAGGCTTTAAACTAAGAAATTCCTATTTACTACTAACAGCATTGATGGACATGACTGATTAATGGCAATAAACTGAGGTGAGAACTGAGAGACAAGGACATTTTTTCTGTTCTATGCAGTGAACATCCTTGTTTTGTATGACTGAGTTTTACGAACTTTTGTATGATATGCTTTTAAAATATGTCCTTTGCCAAGTGGTGGGGATTTCTTAAGCTGAGATGACTGATTCACTCCTTTATCTCAGCCAGCCTGCATCAGACTGGGCTGAAGCTGAGATGCTGAGATGATCAGATAAAATTCTTCACACCACTTCTGGCAGTTAAGCATCCATCCCTTTTTTTCACCTGAGGCAAGTCCTCCAGGAGAGTTTCTCCTGCTCGGAGGTTGTGTCAGTGACTCCCTGGGTTTTTGCCCTGAGTCTCTTTGATCAGTCTGTAGATGTTAAAAGATTCCATTGCTCTTTTCAAGGCCTAAAGGGAAAGTAAAGTGACAACTTTGATGGCCAGTTTGAAAGCTTTCTCAGACTGGAAAGCATCCCATGGGGCAAACAACTTTACTCACACTCTACACATCCCATACTGGTCATATAGGATGGCGTAGTACTGCATAAAATTTGGATATTGTGCATTTTCAGGTATTTCAATGAACTTATATAAGTGACTAATGATAAGAAAACCCTAATTAAATTTTGTTCCTGTGATGAAACTGAATTTTAGAGAAATCAGGCTGAGATTTCAGCAGTTGTGAAATTCCCAGTGTTGTTCTTTGCACTGTAGAGCCTTTGTGTTTACTGCTGTAGTCATATTACATGACATTGCCTAATACCCAGGAAGGCGTATTCTTGGCTCATTCAGCAGGTAAGATTCCCTGAGGGTCACTGAATCTGCCCGTGCACTCAACAGAGAGCTCAGTCTGATGATTTCACAGCCATATATTTGCATTTCCAGTGCTTTTTTCTTTTTGCCATACTTTTCCCTTTTATTCTACCATGATTATCAAAACCAAGGCTCTGACTAGTTTTGTGACCTGTGTCGTCCCTTCCTGCATCCCACTTGTGGCAGTCAGCAGGCAATTAGCTGGTGGCCTGTCCTGGGGATGGGTTTTTCACTGTTGAACCCCAGCTCCACCCTCATTGTGCAGTGGGAGGTGGCAACGGGTGTAGGCACCTTGCAGAGATGGTCAGGTCATGGGGTGGGGGATTGAACTTGCAGCTGAGCTGGCCCTCCAGCAAATGTGAAGTTGATCCATTAGAACTTCAGGGTAATATAATCCCTTTTGGAAAGCACAATAGTTAATAATCCAACACTTAGAAAGCACCACTGTGTTCCTTATTAGATGTCTTGATTAATTTATTTTCCATTTCTGTTCTTAGGTATTTTGTAGCATTTAATTTTCTCTATGATAATTTATGAGTCACAAAATCTCTTGGAACAGGTTAGCTTCCATGTGATGGCATTTCAGCACCTCTTGCATTTTCTTTGGTTGGATCACGTGTTGCTGCTTGTTTGGAGGAAATGCTGCTGCTTCTCTGAAGAAATCAGTATATTGTTACCTGGGTGGGATATGCCAGGGTCACACTGCCCTCTCTTTGGAGATGGGCCCTCCATCAACTTACATAGTACTTAAAGTGCTTGTCAAATACTGGGATGGAAAATTACTCAATTTTCTGAAATTACACTATTTGGGTGACTTAATTTTCTTCCCTGCCCGCTGTCTATGTGTTTGAGTTGCTTCAGAAAGATGGAAGCATCAGACCAGCTGAAAAAATGCAGTGGTGCAAGGGGCTTCCACCACAGGGGCTTAATAAGTGAGATGGGTTTATTATATAAAGTGAAGTATTACATGCTGTTGTACAAGGCACTGCAAATATCTCATCTCTCTCCAACCCTGATTGTTCCTAGTCAGGAAAAGTTAGTGTATATTGTAAGGAGGACAGATTGGGGTACAGAGAATTTGTTTTACCGGAGGTATCATTTATGGTAGAAGATTGCATCCTTCTTATTGCAAAATGAAAACCAAAGAAGACTGCGACTGCTACCTACATCCCTGAAGTACAGGAGCAGGGCAGTTTAAAGAAAAAAATGTGTAAGTGAACATAATAAATTTAGGTGGGATGTTAGAAGGCATTTTGAAACCTTCAGAGAAGCAAATTTCTGGGATAACCTCTCTGTGAAGGGATCCAAAGAAGTGTAGCTGGGTTTAAGATAAAGCTTGAGAAATTGATAAGCTTCATAGTTTTAAGTAGTATTGTGTATATACAACACATTTCCTTGAGAACCTTCCTTAAATAGGAAATTGAACTTGCTGGTGGAAGAATTATTTCCTGTTCTCTTTTTGCTGCAGAAATTAAACACACATATTAATAAATTGTAAGAGCAATTAGCCTTTTGAACTGCCCGAGCTTGTGTAATTTGCTGTGTGTTGGTAACAGCATTGCTATCTTCTCCTAAACTTGGTATCAAAACAAGGTAAGGAATCCACAAGGTAACGTGGTTCAACAGATGCGCGAATGGGGCTGGAAGTTACTCACAAATGTCACAGGATGCAAGTTGCAGCAAATCTGAACCAATCTTGCTTCTGGCTGTTACAGCCCTTTGCTTCCCATCACCTGTATGACCTTGTGCTGGGCCATTTCCATGCACCAAGTTTCTAAAAAGACAATCTGCTGATAAAAAAAAAAACAACAAAACAAGCTTCTGACTTAGCATGAAGAAGCAGCTGAGTTCATTGAATCGGTAGAAGATCATGCAAGGGAGGATGACTGTTGACAAAAAGCCAAACTAGCAATAAAAAACAGACGAAAAAGTTCTTACTCAGTGTGAAGAAACAGTTCAATGCAGTATGAGATGAGTTCCAGTGCAGAGGTGGAGAGGAGCTGTGGTAGTCAGCCCTTCATTTAGCTTAGGGCTGCTTTGCATTTGCAACCAAAGCAAAACTAATTTTTCTTGGTTTTTTTGGTTTTGTTTTTTTTTTTCTAGTAGAATTTCTGTTGCCTTATGCTGGAGCTGTTCAGCACATGGTTGGACAGACACAGGGATGGTGTTTAAGAGGAGGCAGTAATTGGGTGGGTTAGGCTCTGCCCTTGGTGTGGTGGTTTTTCTGCTGCTTTTTCTTGAAGGAGATATATAATTTTGCCCATTCTTGCGTTATGTCCCTCTGGAAGGTCGAAAGTTTCTGGAAAGTCCTTTTAAGTTATGAAGATGTTGTACTGTCCCTCCCTCAGGCCTGTGTGACCACATGGACTCATATCAACTGGAGGATTTGTTCCAGCGCTCTGTGTGCAGTACTGAGCATCTAATCCATGTAGGCAAGAGTGTCAGCACTCACCACTTTCTTCTGTGGGTACAAAGCTCCCAGCTTTCATTTGTGTGAATTTCTGCCACCTAGAAATTCTACAGCATGAACCTACCACAGATTTTGTGATACAAAATGCAGCTGCATTGTACTAACATCAAAATCTCAATAAACATGTTTAAAAATACCTGTCTTGAAAACACACAGAACACATGAAAAAATAGTAATAAATGGATGCAAAAATAACTGAATATATTTTCCCTGTAGATTGCTGCCGTTCTAAGTTTGTTAATTTAAAAGATTAACAAATTTCAGTTAAAAAAGGTAACAAATTCTCTGATAATAAGAGTTTCGCATTGAGAAAGTGTACATATTTATGAGCTCTGGCTCAGTCCTTTGAATTATCTAGGCACTACTGTAACTGATAAGTGAATGCTGATAACCCTGTTAATATTTCAAGGACTCTTTGCAGCTATAGGGGAGCACTCGGTAACTATCACATTCCTTTGCTCTGCAGGACAGGTTTTTTATTTGCTGTCTTAATGGTATTATATACATATGGGTTTTTTTCTAGCTCAGTTCACCTTGTTTTGCAGCAGCTCCTTGGCACACAGCCTCATGAACTCTCTAAGATGCTTTTTACAGCAGCTAGGCTCATTGCCTGCTTTGCTGTGGCTGGGATTTGGATTGCAAATTCCTGATCTGAACAAAGAGGGGGAATAGAAAAGGCTGGTCTCTGGCCTCTCTCACACTTTGGGAAACTTTGCTGGCTTCAGAGGATTGTTCTGGTAACTCCAGTTACACTTCCAAAAAAAAAAAAAAAAGTCCTCTATCTTTGCAAAGATAGGTGCAGCCCCACCAATTGGAGCGAAGTGGTTCTGGGGAGGCTGCTGGGATTTCAGGCTACCTTGAGTTTTGTCCACACTTGTTCTCTTTTTTCCCCTCTGCTTTGTTTCCTCCAAACCATGGGTCTGGAAATCCATGAGTTTAGAAAAGACAGAGAGTGGAAAAAAAATGGATGGAGGCAAGTGGTATATGCAGGATGTATCTGCATGTGCTCCTTCACCGGCTTGTTGGCGGCACATCAGGGCCCTGCAATCTGAGAAGCAGCTTCCTGTAATTGATTTCATGAGCCAGTATCAACTGGGTAGGATTTGGCCTGTGCTGGCTTGTGTTCCTTGAGGAGCAGAGGAGAGGAGTCAAACTAAGCAGGGTGACTCATGAGAGTCAGGTTCCTGCAATGGTTTGTATAAAAGTGCCAGAGTTGGGAAAGGGGCTGTCATGGTCGTTAAATCATTATCTCCCTTTGGTCTGCCACTCTGTGGAGCCATTGGAGAAGGCCCATGAAGTCCTGTCAGCCACAGTCAGAGGAAAAAGTGACTGTGTGTGACTGACACCTAACTGCCCAGGGGCTCTGGACAAGGAGAACCATATTACTGCAGGGCAGCTGCTGAGAGTAAATTTGTGTGCTTGCACCTGGCATTCCCTTTTTGCTGTCCCTATCAGTAAAATTGACCAAAATTCCTCAAATCACTCATTTGTGTAGAAACCTGTATGGAGGACTTTGCACAAGAGGCAGTGCTGGGCTTAGCGGCTTGCAATTATTCAGCGTTTTGGTTTTAAGTGTGGCAACTGCTTCCCTGAAGCCAGGTTTGTGCAGTGCAATGAGGAAAGGCACTGCTTTGCTGTCTCTTGAACTGTGTTTTGATTTGACACCATTCTCCCTCTTCTCTTGGGCATTTGTGTGTTAAAGATGTTCACCACATGCTGGAATCTCCACCTCTCTTGTGGTATAAAATGACAGGTCTTCGTCTTAATGGACTGGGAAGAACCAGGCAGAGGCAGGGAGAAGGTGGCCAGATGGACACCGGGATTACTCTGTCCCTTGCCCTGGGGTTGATCAGAAGAAATCCAGTCAGGGATGCTTTTCTCTTGCATGGGAAAAAACTTTCTGAAAAGGGGAACTGGAAGGTAGACCCAGCTGTGAAGTTCTGGGAGGAGAACCGTGTTTGATCTGCAGATGAGAGCTCTTGTGGGTGCAGAGCAAGGGTGGTGGCCGGGAGCAGCCGTGGGAGCAGCTGGGATGGTGGCCGTGGGCGGGAAGGAGCCCCAGGGCTCACTCACGCTGATCTCTGCAGACAGGAACAGTCTCATGAAAGCGTGGTCTTGAATATAATATGCACCAAACAAGCCTCTGGGAAAAAAGCTGGTGCTGGCTGGAGACATTTTTTGGGTGTATCCTGCTCTGTGAGTTACAATTTCTGTGAGATCCAACACACCCTCTTTGGGTGAGTTTGTTAGTCAAAAAGTACACTGACTTCCTTCTGTTTCAGGGGAAGCGAGGCTGGAGGAGAGGCAGGTAAACAGTGTAAGGGGATCTCCTGGCATGGCTCATTTTAGAACTAGGAGGCCACCGGGTCTGAGGCTTGGCTGGGCTGCCTGGTCAGTTCCAGGCATATAGGTAATTAAGATATATCCTCCAATTAACCTAAGTGGCCCTTTTATTGATGTGTGAGATCAATGAGCCCAACTGCCATACAGACAGCAGAAAAGAGTCTGGATGACTTTAACCACTGCTTTGCATGTTTAAGTAATTTAGAGATCTGCCCTGTTAACATTTACAGAGGCTCATTAAGCAAGACAGGTATGCTTCCCTGCCCTGCAGGTTAAATGGCAGAGGCTGGCTGGGCTGGAATGGTTCCCTTTGCTTTGTCCATCCTGGTGTGGCCAGATCTGTCCCTGCAAGCGAGCCAGCTCAACAGGGTGCTGCTGCACCTGCCAAAAATTGCACCGGGTCCAGGGCTAACATTGCTGTGTTGTAAGGCAGCACTATGTATGTATGTATGTCTGTCATGTGTGTCTGTGGTGCCCTGCTTTATTTAGTGCCATAAGCATCACCTCTCAGACCTGCTAAATGCTATGAGGCCAAAGGGATGTCCAAGCTAATATCCCCCCTACTCTTGCTCTGCCTAGCAACATATACTAAGGAAGGTGTATGAGAAGCAGGACAAGTACGGACTGATGCTTCCCTCCTCGCACTGTTCCAGCTCGCAGCAGGCAGATGTTTAAGGGCTTTTGGGGCTACAGTTTCCCCTGATCATGGCGTTGACTCACTGTGAGGCGTCAGTGCCACAATCCATGGCCCCCTTATCTCTCAATTTGTTTAATCCCGCTGAAGTTTCTGCTTTCCCCAGTGCCTGATCACAGTCCCCACCATTCAGATGCACGTACTTGCAGAAATTTTCTGTTAAAACCTGTTGCCTGATCATCTCGCTGTGTGATCTTTAGTTTATGTCTTGTGAGGGACAGAGATTATTTATTTTTTGCTTCCTTCTTGTTGTGATTTTATATTTCGTTGTCATGCTTCATCTTAGCCATCTGTTTTTCCATCCTATGAGGAGTGCTCCTAGTCTTGTAATATACTGTGAAGATGACTTCTCCAGGTGTGCCTGACTTTCCCAGGGGAGTGTAAATGAAAGCATCCCAATGTATATGGGTGCATTTACAGCCAAACCATTTCCAGGGAAAAGGCAAATTGCAGAGGTGGTAACTGTCTGCAATGTTCTCAGATGCTTTGAGCTTTGTATTTTTTCTGCAAAAATTTTACTGTGTTTACATCATTTTTTGAAACTTCTTTACAAAACTTTGGATATAGAAACATTGTTGTCCCCAGATAGCTGCTTCTGGTGGCTGCTGTTTGAAGAGCTGCAGGGTACCCCATACAGCTTTTTGTTACTCTCTTTGCTCATCTTTCTAGCTGGGTTGTTAGGATACTGGGCTGTTTTAATGCCCATTTCAATACACAAATAGTAGCTATATTGCCTTCCCACTCATGTCAGAGCAAAGCTTAGTCATATATTTCAGAGACGAATAAAGAACCAGGTGCAGTGAATGTATTTTTACATTTTTATTTGTATTTGTTGGCAGCATTTTAGCCTGCAGACTGTCAACATAAGAGCAGGCAGGAGAGCTGTGCTGAGCAGTGTTTGCTCTCCTCCCTGTGCTGCAGCTGACAGAGGGTGGCTGTGACTCGGGCTGGGCATCTTGTCAGAATTAAGATGTTCGTCCCCACTGGGCTCTTGCTTACATTTGGGTCCATCTCCAGGTAACTGCTGGTAGTGGAAGCAACCAGGAGAGGGTGGGAGATACCCCTGGCGTCAGGGTCTCTGCACGCCTTGAGGCACAGTGTGCCTGTCACACCTGCCCAGCTGATCCCTGCCCAGCTGATCCCTGCCGGGCGCTGGGGCCGGGGGCAGCCGGCACCATTGTGGCTCCCTCATCCCTGGGGAAAGGCTTGACTCGAGCTAAACGTTTACCCCGTTCACGGTTTATTTATTTGTTTATGCATCTGGATACTTCTGCTTTTATAACCACATGAATTGTGAGCACATCTGAACTTGATCATTTAATTGCTGTATGAATTGCCTTTGAATCGCTAAGGGAAAATCCCTGGTTTTCCCTTTAACTATGCTGTCTACCTAGTCAGGATTTTGATTTGAGGTGGGGCAGGTGTGGCTGCCTTGTTTCTTAGACCTCCTTGCTCAGCCCTTTGTGATAGAAAGACCAAGGTGAGTGCATGTGGACAGATTATTATTTTTTTACAAGAACTCTTTCTGCTAAAATCAGAAACACTGAATTTTTTTAGCAAAGTCAAAGTCAGCTCAAGAAAGAAGATTTCTGCAGGCTTCTGAAGAAGACCAAAGCAGTAAGAATATTATCTGCTTGGCATATGGGCTTTGGGAGCTTCATGGTGCTGTGGGAGAGCGTCTTCATAGAGGCCCTGTCACCAGTCTTTTGGAGAACAACTTCACCCAAAACGGGAGCTCAGAGCTTGGCAACAATAATTGGATGTTATTTTTAGTTGCTAGATTTAAATTTGTATCTGGTTACTGATTTAAAAAAAAGGTCAAAAAATAAAAAGCACAAAATCTTAAGCATCATTGTTCAATGGACATAAAAAGCAAAGTGTTTGCTGTTTTTCTTGTGTTTATGTTTTAGGGCATAGGGGCTTGTTCTTGGTTCCACTTCGGATTATAAATCACTATAATAAAATGAAAAAGCCAGCAACTCTGCTTTGCCTTGCACACAAGTATGATACAGCATGTGCTTTATTTAATTTTTTCAAGTTTTCCATATATGCTTTTGATTCCCCTTTTAGACTTAACTGGAACTGTATTGGTTGTGTCTTGATCACAGATGATTGAGCAGGGAATTATTAACCCAGCATAAGAGCTAACATGAGGATTACTGGAACGTTCCTGCCTGTGACAGCTTTAAGTGAACTGTGTTGCTGCAAAAGCTGCAGAAAGTTCAAATTGCTTGAGATCGTGCCAGAGGACTGTCAGTGGTCTTTTGTTAGAGGCTGACCACCTCAGGCAGGGCTCACAAAGGGAGCCTATTTTGTTTAAACCAAGCAGGGCTAGTTCTGTGCTCCAGAGCTACAGCCTAGCTACCTTCCCCTACATCAACATTTTGGATATTAAAACTGTTACCCGTGTCTCCAAAAGCCTGTAGGAGGGAACCTGGCAGTGCTGTGACTTGGGTCTTACCAGCTTTAATGGGAACTTACTGCAAAGCTCCTGTTGTCTTGTGGACTACCTCTGTTTTTACCTGAATCGCAAAATTTGGATTTGACCAAATACTGCTGGCTGACCGCGCTGTATGGCTGGCTGACACCTGGGTCATCGGTGCTGGACTGGACATCCATCTCTCTGAGGCTGAGCCCTGCCAGGTTGATATATCCCTGAAATAGAACAGTTCCCTAAAGTCTGAGCAATCTAGATGAGGCTCTGAGTCTTTTCCTAAGCAGTGCAAAGCTGTGATGGGCCATCTGCAAGGACCCTTGTGTGGCTGAGGTCTGGGGAACAGGCCTCCACAGCCATCAGTTTCCTCCTCCAGGTTGCTGAGAGAGGTCCTCTCCATTGGATGTTCCTCCTCTGTACAGCCCCCATTGCTCTGAGGGATCTCAGATGTTGCACTGCTGTAATTCTTCTGGAGCAGAAAAGCTTGAAATGTCATCAGTTGCATTGAGGAACTGAGGGTCTTCTGTGCATTGGGCCAACGCTTTCATATCAAATTGAACAGGAGTTTGGAGTCTGGACAACTCGTGTTTCTCATGTTGTCATTTACATCATCTTCCACTGAGTAACTGATGCCCTTGATTCCAATATCTGCAATATCTGGATTTTAGATCATTTCAGGAGGAATTTGTCTAGGTTGCCAAACGCTTGGAGACAGAGGAACCAGAGACGGCAGCAGAACCAGGAACTGTTCTTCACTGTCAGCTGCTTGAGAGGTTGAGATCACCCTCCAGGAAACTGGAAGATGTTGAAACCTCTTGTACTGTTGTACCTTGTGGTGGGAAATGTATAAGTGGTGCCTGTAAGAGGTCAGTTGGAGGGCAGAGCAGTGGGGACTGGGGAGATTTCCATCAATTCCGCAACTGCTCACACGTACCAAAGCCACACATTACCAGCAGCTGTCCTGAGTGTGTGAACAGTTTTCTCATGTGTTCCTGGCAGATGCTGAGAGAATCAGCTGGAGAGCTGCACGCCTGGTTGCTGGTGGAGCTTGGTGCTCTGTGGCAAAGTATCCTGACAGAAGTTTTAACAGAAGAAATAACCTGGTCAGCAAAAGTAATGACTTTCAGCTTCTCTTGCCTTTTCACCTCTTTTCTAGATTGACTGACCTATGTCTTCAGCTTTAGCCTGGGAGGTGTTGCCTTCTGGGGTGATTTTTTCCGTCGCTGTCAGCAGATTAAGGAGGCTGAGCCTGAGCACCTGTGCCTCTGCTGAGTTTGAGGGATGCATGGGTTTGTCACTGTTCAAGCCACTCCCAGCATGGCCAGCATCTGTCCTGGAGGACTAAACCAGGACCTGCCTTTGTCTTAGCTGAGAGACAATGTAATCTATGTACAGAAGCTGTAGATAGCCCAGGGCTAACTGTATGCTCTCATAGCTCTGCCGCCCTAAGAGCAAGAGGCTGCATTTTTGGAAAGGAATTTGTTGCTCTCACAGAGAGAAGCATTGCCAGTCCTACCGCTCTGGCATGTCCTGCCCACTCCCAGAGGTCCTTTTTGCTTAGTCTGGGGGGCTGTGAACACACAGCCTTAACTGGGTGTCGTGTCTTCAAGAGAGATCTGGTTTCTCGTCCCTTTACTGACGTAATTTTTCTGACAAAGCTTATTTTCCATAGCCAAATGTATAGGCATTCATAAATGCTTTCTAGAAAAAATCCTTAGATCCTGTGGCTTAACACTTCAGAGCTTTATTTTTTTTTCTCTGATGATAGCATGACAGAGACACAAGTATTACCAGGTATTTGGTGGCTGGACCTCTAAGAGGTCTGTAAATAGACTTATATTACTACATTTCTCAAGATTATTGCGTGCCTTTATGTGACCATATATCACTGCAACAATTTTTGAGGTAAAAATATTGAGAGATCCACTATTGTTCCAGCATTTTAGCCTCTAAATAGTGGCAGTAGCATGAGACAAGATCTTGTATTAGTTTGACCCTTTTAACAGCTTTCTGAAGCAGCAGATCCTGGTGAGTCAGAGGAACAGATATACAGGTTTACGTGGATTCTTTCAGAAACAGAGGTGTTTCTCCAATTCCTTAATTGTTGTAGGGCTTTTTGTAACATCTCTTTCTCTTATACATATGTGCTGCTTCTAGAAGAGAAGGCTCAGTACAGTAGATGTACTCTTAGCAGGTCAAAGGCTACCCTGCAGCACTGTATTCTACTCAGGCATGTCTAACATAAAATCAGCTCCTTTCTTTTAACTACTGTGTATTGTATAACACAGTATTGTTATTGGATAACACTGAAGTCCTCTTTCTTGTGTGTGTACCTACACGTGTGAAGAAAACCACTGTGGTAAAAGGGAACAATTCCTGCACCACATTGTTCGGGCTGTCAGCTGCTAATGCAGACAGTTGTTGGGGGTGTGTGTAGCCTTTGCATCCCTCACATTCAATAGCAACAGCTGCTAAGGCTTTTGTGCTGGCTCTGATTGCAAAACCACTCTCTGCCTGTTTCTCCCCGTGCCGACCCACCACCGCTGCAGAGGCTGTGTGCGAGCTCTGGGTAGCGTGGCCATTTGTACAGGATGAGTCTCCAAAATCCTCATTTTGCACTCCAGCCTCTGCCACTGATTCACTGTGATTTACTGTTTTCGCTGCGCTAGGTAACCTGTGTTTATTCATTTCCCTGTGAAAACAGTAACAGGTCAGAAGTCAGAGCAGAAAATGAGCTCGCTGGAACCTAGGTGGGTGCAAATCCTCACTGAAAGGGAAAACAGAGCGGCCACATGGCTACAAACCATCCCGCAGGAATGCAGAGCACTTAGGGGGGCTGAGTTAATGTGCCTCTGAATTGGCACCGGGTGAGAACTGCACTGTGAATATTGAAGAGTCTCTTTTATCGTATTCCTGGTGAGGTCATTCTTATGGAATAACATCAAATTATTCATGAAGGGGGATTCTTATGGAATAACATCAAATTATTGATGAAAGGGAAGCCCTTTATTTGCTTATTCTAGAGAGAGATGGCAATATAGTACAAGAAATGTTGTGTAAATACGAGTGGCAAGAAATGGTTGCATTTGATTTCGTTGATGGAGATATGGCGGAGATATGGCAGAGACTTGGCAGATAAAGACTGACAAATGCTAAAAAATCCCTGTTGTGAATTGAAATAAAATGCAAATGTGCAGAGGTATATAATCTTCTGCTTATCTGTCCCTATGCATCTTTCTAAGTTTACAAACTCATGGGGTACCAAAACCTTTAGCTCCCAGAACACCCATGTTTTACTCAAATGATGCTTATGGCAGGTTGGTCTGGCCTTTTTTTCTCCTTCTTATTCTTTCTGTTATTTTCTTCCTTCAAAGCAGCAATCTTTCGGCCAGCTATAATGTAAAATTTGTGATTCTTTTTGAAAACTCATGTTTGCCAAACGGTAACCTCATAGATTATTCTCTTGTCAGTAAGGCTTTTAACCACAGTTTTGGCAGAGCCTTAAAACAGGCCCTTTCTGAAGAAAGAGTTGTCTGGGCTAGAAAATCATTGGCATTAAAAAGAGGTTGTCATAGTGATGGAAACCTCCTCATAGACATTCCTCAGGAAAAGTAGGCTGCAAGATGCACCTTTGTAGTCCCTTTTTTAAGTAAGGGACCCTTTAAATTGAAGAGCCTATTTCATTGTCTAAATGCAGATTTCTGTCACTTGTAAAACAATAGGACTCTGGAGTGCTGTTTGTGTATCAATGCTTCTTTTAATTACTTTCTACAAGAAATGACTCAATGGGAATTAAGTTCCAGTTTCTTGCTATTGCAAGGCACCAGGTTTTTAGGTCTAAACCAGGATCACAGCTTGGTTCCCTAGATTAATAGGAAAATATTTGAGGAAGACACTCCAAGTGAGCCCTGAATGACCAGCTCTGAGCAGGCTTGAAAAGCACAGCCTGGGAAATCCTTCCTTATAGAAGTTTGGTCTTTTGCCTGAAAAGACCTAAACAAGGTCGAGAATTAACTCTTACCTCTGGAGCAGGCAGATCCAAATGTGTCATCAGTGTGTTTGGCTCTGGACAGAGCTATGCAGATACAAAAGAGTTGAGAACATGAACAAATAATTTTTATGATTTTTATAAATCTAGAAACACAGTATTGAATCAGTATGGTGGGGTTTTTTTAGAGAGATGTAATTATTTATTTGAATCACTGCTATATCTGTGCTGTATTTCTGAGTTAGACCAAAATAAGATGAGGAGGCACATGTTTCTTGGATAGAATCTTTACTATATAAAGTGAATCAAAATGTATGCTGGATAATCTGGGAAAAGACTGGAAGATAATTAAGCTAGGAATAAAATATGTACAGGGGCTGGGGTGAGGTTGTAGAAGTCTCTTGGCAATAACTTGGAGTCCCTGGATGTGCTTTATTCCATACACCTACTTTCAATTCTTTCATAACACATGCACATGCAAGGAATATTAATTAGATGAAAGCTAAACTCATCTAGCCCAGAGCCATCTGTTAGGAACCCACTTTTTTACCTGGCTGCCCAGCAAGAAAAGTCTAATCCTGAGCTATTTGGAGACAGTGGCAGAATGAGAGGTGTTGATGTGAGCTGCACTGGTTTTCAATGCCTACTCCTGCAACAAAATTAACCCCAAATTCCAATCCTGTTGGGATTAAAGGAAGAGACAAAGAAAGAGACCTTTAGGAAGATCTTGTTATTTCTGGAAGTACCCAAAGCCCTGCTGGGAATGAGGCCTAATGAGAACCTATTATTGTTCTTATTGTTGTCTCTGAAGTCAAAGGGACTTCTGCAATCGACTTGAAAGGAGCAGGACCTGGGAGCCATTTATTTTACTTTCATTCCCTGCATGAGAGTTCATCAGTTCCAAAATAGTAACTTCAGGGTTTTTGAGTTTGGGAAGATCCATCTGCAGGAGAAGCACGGGCTGGTTTTTTGTATTGCATCAGGGTGTCTGGGGAGTTAGGCAAAGCTGAAATCTGTGGTGTAGTTGAAATCTGCCTCACCATAGATGCATCTATGTCAGCATTTTAGTTCAGATCACAAGTATGCTTTTGAAGAAGATCTGCTCATTTCCACTTACTCCACTGCACAGTGCACTTTGATGTGCTTCGTGCAGTCACTTGGGAGTGCAGGAACTGGGTTTTTCCCAGATGAAACTTGTCCAGAGAGCTCACTTTAAACACAGCCAGTTGTCAAGACAGAGCCAGGACGGGCGAGCCCAGGAAGCCCTGAAATGCATGCAGAGAGGTTGTCAGCCCCTGCTCTCTTTCACCGCACAGATCCCATTGCACTGCCAGGTCAACCTCGTGTGCCTGTGCTGCCACAGCAGCCTGGAGGGGAATATGTGCACCACCCCGAGCTTCCCAGTTGTCCATCCTTGCCTGGATGTCAGGCGGTAGCTGGGAGCAAGTCTGCAGGGTCTCATCAGGTGAAGAAAATCCACAGGAGGGTCACCAAGCTCGCAAGATAACAGGAGACAGGTTTTGTCATTTTAGCACACAGCCATCTTGCCCCATGTCTGCCTTCTCTTGCTCTTCAGGTGCTGCAGCAGGTGCTGGGCTACTGCTTTAATAGAAAAGTTTTTCTTTTCACATACACAGCTGATTTTAAATATTTCAGAAATACTGGAATATTGAAACATGTTTAGTAATACATTTTAAAGCAGCTCAGCATGGTTGGACTTGGCATTACACTTGGCAAAGGGATTGCTATAGGTGAACTGATGGTTGAAACAATGTTTTTGAACAATTTTTTGTCTGCCCTTTCTTCTTGAAAGCTCTGAAGTTAAGGAGGATGAAAATCTTGATTCAGCTCATAATTCTTACATGTTTTCTCCACATGAGAAACTGCTGAAAATCCTCGTTCAAAAATCCCTTAGGAAGAGTAATAAAGGCATTTGGCAAAACTTGCTTCAATACTCCCCTTACAATGACTCCCACCAGCTATGGGTGTCTCTCCAGCTGCCGTTTCAGCTTGGAAACTTCCCTGGTCCCCCTTCCCTGGGGTTTGTTTCCCGCTGCAGCCCTTCATCCCCCACTCCCGGCCGCGTTAGGGACCTGCGGGAGCGCTAGGCGCAGCCATTGTCCCCGAGTTACTCATCAACTGGAGGGGCCGGGGCTCGGGGAAGGGGTGCCCCGTTGCTCTGGTTACCGGCAGCATCGCGCTCCGCTTGTAAATGCGATCTTTGACCGCAGCCACTGCACCGGAGGAATTTTCACAGCTCCCGGAGAAGACAAAACTCCGGGAGCCGGGATGTAAAAGGTTATCTGATACAAGGTGGATGAAGCGGAGGCTTGTTCTGTGTGAAAGCGAATCCCTCTGCCTCACAGTGAGGGAAATATTGGGAAGATTTTAAAGTTTCAGGCGTATTCCCTTGCAGCTATGGTCTTGTTAAATTTGTTTTCTCTAGCTCCGGTACAAGGGTCGTACACAGTGGTAGGAGTTTGGCCGTTGGCCATTTGCAGAGGTATAAGGTCACTCAAAATTGTTCTTGCACTTGTGTGTTCGCAGCAAGAAAATTTTAATGAGTCTTTCATCGGTAGCAGCCAGATCGTATCTGCTCCAGGGTATCACTCATCTGGCCCCAGCAGAATTAACGCGTTGAATGCCCTGAGCTATGGGCTGAACTTGCAGAAAAGGAGCTCAAGTCTTTGTCTGCGTAGCCACAGCAACAAAACCACAGATGAACTATAAGTTTCTCCAGGATCTGACAATAAACATGCTTTAGCCTGAAAGATTGCCATCACCTGCCTATAGGAGGGTATTCTCACTCGGGACTTTTTGCTTATGTGTTTCTAATTGATGGGTCACTGAATAACAGAAACTAGGGCCAGAGCACTGGAGAGATGATAATATCACTTCATTTACCATTGTATTTTGTCTTATGTTCACTATTACATTATGTTAATAACTTTATTTTTCAGGCGAGTTTGTACCCACAGACTATATGTATCTATTCTGTATCACATTTTTATTTACTTGAATTGCTTAAAATGTTTAATTCAAGGCATGGGTTTAACAAGGGAAGGGGCTGGTGCTGTGCTGGCTGAAAGGGAAGTGCAAGAAGTGCAGGTACTGGGATTGCCCTCCCTTGCTGGGAATCTGCACTCCTCCTGTGTGCTTCAGACATTCCAAGCTCTTCTTAGAATTTTAGAAGTCCCTTCCTTCTTCCCATACCTATGAGTTCAGGTCTTAGCTGCCTCTATTCTTTCAGTTCTTAAATGGAAAATACACTGGCACCTGTGCAGTTAATGAAAACACAAGAAATTATTGCCTGCCTGAGTTTAAAATCTGTGTGATGGCTCTGAGCAGATCCTCAGCCCTTATAGGGTGAAGATGGCAGCTTGCTGGCGACAGTGAAGGTCCTGCCCCTGGGTCAGAGGACAAGAAGGGGTGACAGTGGCATGCTGTGTTGGCTCCAGGTTTCAGGGACAGGGTGAACAGCTGGTCTCTTGGATGGTGTCAGGAATGAAACCAAGGGAATTAATGCAGTTAAACCTCCATCCAGTTTTTTCTTAGTTCCCTATTTGCTACTGTGGGAAGCTCCCAAAGCGAGTATGATTCAGCAGGGCCAAACAATATGAGCTTTTGAAGATGCTCTCCGTGAGCATCTTTGGGAACTGCACTCAGATCTTGAGGGGTGCTGCAAGGAGAGACTTCCCGAGGCAATTGTGTGGGTGAAGGCAGTCAGGGTGGTGTAGCAGGTGGGGGGCTCCATGGTGCTGCGGGATCACAGCCCCAAACAGAGATGATAGGCCAGATACAGTTTCACTAGGGCTTGTACTGTGGCATAAAGGGTTCTTTTTTAGTGCAGCCAAGAATTCCATTAGCCTTTTCTTTTCCCAAACAGCCTGTCTCCTATCCGCTGGCAGTACGTTTTGGTTACCTTGCATCATATAGTGTGTCTTATATGGTTTTGTTCTAAAATGCATCTCTACATTTGCTCGCATTACAGTGAATTCTGTCACTCCACTACAGCCAGCTCCCACAAGCCTAAAGTCATGCATGATGATTCCATGAGTCTGTTCCCAGGGGAGGGGTGAGCAGAATTTGGTTGCTAGTGGGACCACAGCCTGTCCAGAACAGTCTGTGTGACGTGGGACATTAAATGTATTGAAGAGATTTGAGAGGTCGGGGGTGTGAAGCCTTAGAGCCTGTGAAATTGCTGTGATACAATGGCATTGTGAGGCATTTGACTTACAGGGAATCCTTTGCTCCTTTCTTGTAGTTTTTGAACATCTATCCCATTTGTAAAGACAGAATTCTCTCATCTCTTCCTCTTTAATACTCCAAGAAAGCAGCTCTTCTGTTGTGTTGTGAATGTTACAGTACTGTCTGTGTGCACCTTCTAGTCCCTATAATGTCACATCACGCTGGACTAGGAATTTGAGAACAGTTATTCATTACTTTAGTGGAAAAAGCACCCAAAAGAACCAAGTTTTATACCATCAAAATCAAAATAGTAGATATTAGGCACTATCACTCTTATGTTAGTAGCTTTGACTGGATCAGAAGAAATCTGTACTATGAAAAAGCTTTTATCTGATCGTAAAAGTATCTTAAAACTGTTTATATTCTTGCTGAATTACATGTGAATGGTTCTTCTGCTGTGAGAGGTAAATACTGGTTTAATTGCACTTTTTGGTGGAGCTCTTTTAGTTTCCCTGTAGATTACCAGCAGTTTATACCTACTCCTGCCATTACCCATCATTGCAGAAAGCAGACTCTACAATGCTGACTCACAGAATAAATTGGTCTGAGAAACTGCTGGCAAATAAACTGCTGCAGTTAGATGGTTTGGAACAGCGCTAATGAGGATAAATTTGCAGGGATATTTGGCATGATTCAGCATGGCTGTCAACCACCTCTGCTGTTTCTGCCTAAAATACTGGAACATGTGTAATTTGGTTGCAAGTGGTAAAACAGTTTTCAGGTATAAACAGGTCAATTCTCTATAGAGCAGAGACACCAAAGCTTATTATAATAATTTTCAGGTCTGAAAACTCTATCACTCATAAATATCTCTTTAGGCACTGACACTACAAATTCTTGCCTGAGTGAGCTATCTTGTCTACCTTGAGCAATTTCATTAACTTCATTCTAACTGCCTGGGTAGGAAGAGGTTTGCAAGACCAGGTCAACAGTTTGACTTCCTTTCCCATGTGGTGCTAGACTTCATTGTAACAAATTCCTTGCTACCCTTTTCAATTCATTTTTAGGAGGAAAGCCTGGTTTTGGTAAGCGATCTAGACTGTGGTTTATCCTCTTTTCATATGGATTTTTCTTGCCTGTGGGTTTTGTAATATTTTTCTCTGTTGAGATCTATTCTTTTAAGAATCATTTTTTAGTAAGAGCTGTTTGCTTGCAGAGATTTGCGTACCTAAAGTGCTGAGGTTACTTGTACAGTGGATTTCCACGTCTCGCGTATTTGTCTCCCTGTCGGATTAACGGTTCTTGCTGTGCCACCAGGAACATCTGTCAATCTTTTCTGCACTGTCTGGCGGCTTCATTAAGGATCTCAAATGCATGTAAACACCTTGGGGCTGGGCCTGTCTCTGACTTTTCTCTTCACCAATGCAGTGTGTTTAGGAAGTGCTGCACCAGCAACAGTTCTAAGTAACAGACACAGATAGTATGCGAGTACTCTGAAAAAGTAGAAAATTCATGGTCTCAATTTGAAGGGTTTGGGAACCGGCCTGTCTCACAAAAATCATTGGGACAGGGAAAACTTGGACTTTTCCAGGTCAAGTTTTTAATCTCCAGAATGTCCAGGTTCTATTCTGTACCGCAATTTACCGTTGGAAAGGTGTTTGAGGTCTTGGTAGTTTTGTTTATTTAAGTGGGGTTTTTGTGTGATCACTTGAGGGAATCAATGAGTTCTTTTGTGTTTCTTAATTTTATTTTATACTTGCATCATAGGTTGTTGGACAGATCAGAGGCACGGTTTGTTCTTGGTACATGCACTGCAAGTGACATTTCCAGTGGTGGCCATAAGAAAAAGAAAGCAAACAAATGTAGTAGACAATCCTTTTTTAGGGTACAATTACTTTTTCAACGGTGCATGGATGGAATATGACCTCTAACTAGGAGATACCTCAAGGAGAGGATAAGACCTTCACTGCCCACTTAGGAAAGCAGAGGGGTGGGGTTGGCAGTCACTGGGACTTTGCCTACAGAGTGGATGTAGAGTGGGATGCCCCAAGCTGCACATTAGGCAGGTCTGCTGTGAAATACAAAGTCTTTCTCCTTTCCCTTTTGAAGTGCATTTTGTCCTTTTTTGGATGCAGCTTCCTTGGGCTGAGCATAATTCAAATAATCTGTGATTGATAGCTGTTATCAGTGCTTCTCTTCTCAGACACACTTCAGGGATGGTGTGAAGAGATGGCAACCATGAGTCAGGTCTGCCTCATCTGGAGTGGATCTTTTCCATTTTTATATGGAACCTGTTCTTCAGAAATGATGCAAAAACTTTTTTAGTGCATGAGTTATATCAGGTGGATTTTCTTTTTTTTTTTTCCCTATGGAAAGTATATTATGTTTTCTGACTTGGCTCAAACAATTCACTTCAGTTACCCAAGTCAAGGGATCAAGAAGATGAGGGACTTCTATAATCCTCTTGCAAATTTGCTGAGGTCAGTAGAGTTTTCCTACCTGAGCCCTTTAATCTGACCTTACAGAAAATATGGGTGCCTTATCTCGACTATGATTTCCCTCAGGGTAGGTGGCATGCACTAGTTAACTGCAGCCAGAATAAAACAAGAACCTCCCTCCCATGTATTCAGTACTCTCCTAAACTTCCTTCCAGTGCTTCTACTGATACTGCCAGTGCCAACATAGCTCTTGCTAATTAGTGCACCCTTGTGGGACTTCTCACTTTCCCATTGGATGTGGATAGCAATCTAGGAGCAAGATCCTTCTGTGTACCCAAATACAGAAGACAAGGGACTGTAGCTATAGCTCACAGGGGAATTTGGTTTGTTATTTTACTGTAGCTTTAGTTCAGTCTGCTTTCCAAGGAGTGCAGATGGCCCAGTACTGAATAGTGTACAGGCTTGCATTTCCTCTGTGTTTTTCTTTATAAATTGTCTTTCTGTATATATTTGGGAATGTACCAATATCTATATATATTTCTCTTTTAAATAGTTTAAAAGTCGTGCTTTTTAAGGCAATGACAAACTATGGTATTATTAAAAGATACAAACATGTTGCTGCCTTCTTATATTTAGGCCAAATACGGTGAGTGCAGAGTGCTTTAGCAGGGCTGTGAGAATGTAATGAGTGCATTAGCAGGCTTATAAAGTCAGATTGTGAATCAAATCCTGACTCATGCACAAGAAGTTTTGACTTGCTGAGTTAGTCTGTTGGATTTCACACAGCCAACAAATTTGTGAAGCATATGAATTATTGGCCTTTCAGCATCTCCCTTTTCCTTTTTTAGTTAAAATGTTGTTTTCATTTTAAGTATGGACAGTTCATATTATAGAATCATTTTGGTAACTGTAGACTCCTTGTTTGCATTTTCCTGCCCTTTCTTGGTAAAACTGATGCTGAGGTTTCCAGGAGATTTGCATTGGCAGAAGCCAATGTCCAGCCTCAAAGGGCCATGGGTGCCTCCTGCACAAAGACTGCATCTCATCCTCCTTCCAAGCTGCTCTTTGCCCGTCGAGCAGATGCAGCATGGTCAGGATGGCAAAACAGGTTCCTGAGCCAGAGGAGTAATGGAGACAGCATTAGCACTTTCTTATGGTATGAAACTCTTGCAAGCAAGCACACTTACTGGTTTTCCGAATGCCCTCACACCTGAAGCCCTGTGATTTCACAGCTATCAATTTTTCTTTTTTGGGGTTAAAAAACCCAAAACACTTTAATGAGCAAACATTTAATTGCTTTAATATAAGATTTCACAACCTGCTGCAATTTCATTTTAAAATCACGTGTTGTTATGAGAAAGCCATACTCTGACAGTTGTGCCGCATTTTAATAGAGTCCCGGGGCCTAATTCTACCATGTTTGCATTAAGCAACACTTTGTTCCAGGAGCAGTTGTATGGCAATTACCAGGTGTACATTACTGCACACCATGAGTAAGCAGGTGATTTAATTACCTCATGGGAGATTCTCATTGATGTAAAAAGAAATATTGACCCTTCCAAAATCTAATACCTGAACTTTAGTGAAACTAGATGAAGCTGTTTTCTATCTGAATACCGAAGGTACCAATTAAGCATCAGGAACTCGCTGTAAAAATGTAATGGGAAAAGTTGGCCGCAGCTCTGGAAGAATTGTGGTATGGGCTGGAGCCTGTGCCGTTCCCAGGAATGGGAATTTTTCCTTTGACTTGGTGAAGAGCAAGATAAAGATCAGTTTGCTGAGTTCTGAGGGACCAGTTAAACAACTCATGTTGGTCACATTCTCACGGTAAGACTGTGGACTAAATATGCAACTACTTCAACAAGAAAATGCCTCCAAATTAACGCTGATAAATTAACTAACCTAATTCTTTGCTGTAAATAATGTCTGTTGTGTGCTGTATTTTAGCATGTTGGGATCTGAAGAGAGTTGTAACAGAACAGCAGAGTATGTACTCTCATGAGGGAGAGCGACAGTCTTTAAGCACGCCTTACTTTTGGGGATCTTAACTGGACACTAATCAGTAGAGACTTTATTAGCACAATTCTCCTTTCAAGTCTGTTTACATATAATGCACTAAGCACCTTTTATCAGATTTTCTTTCAGAGGGAGTGGCAAGAAATCTCTGATGACAAAACTCTGTCAGTGTGTTGTGTTTACAGGTAGCTCGAAGGAGGAGATACATGCTGTAGAGTTTAATCTCATCAGGTGGACGAGAATCCACTCATTGCTCATGGGGTTTTCTTGATTTTGTTCGGTTGTTCTTCACTGAGTGTTTTAGGCTTTTTGTTTGAAGCATGTGTTGCTGCCTTGTGGATTTCTCTGTCATTTGTCTCTATAAAGTTGTAGAGCTGGGTTCTCAGCTTCCGACTCTGAAGAGGCATCATCTCATCTGATGATTTTGAAGTTGGAAGCCAAAGGAGCAGGAGATCTTTGTGTGTGCTTACCTACACTGGCTCTGACCAGGATGCTCCAGATGCTCTGCATGTAGCCTTGGTGTGGCAATTACACTGACCTCAGGCTGGGAGAGCCACAGAAAGTGAACCTGGGAGAGAGGAGAAGAATAGGGATTATCAGGTGAAGGTTTTGGCCTGGGAGGGAAGAGTGCTCTGTCCTTAAAAAAAAAACAAATTACATGTGGGTTGCTTCATTAATGTAATTCATTTGGTGCACTGAAAAGATTTAGAGCAACAGGATGAGCCTACAGTATTTAACAATTTATCTTCTAATACTTTGGGAGTTAGTTTCATGAGGTGTGGAGTCAGGATCTGCCTCCCTCCCTCACGGAGTCCTTTCTGGTTTGCAGACTAAACAAGGTTGCCTGTCTTGCCTTCTCCACTTGACTATTGCAGCCAGCCTCGCAGCATGTGCCATGGTGAGGAAAGGGTGCCTGGAAATGCTAGGGCAGGATGTGAGCCTGGGAAGGGCAGGGACAGCCATTAGGTCTCCAGCATTAGAGCTGCCTTTGCTTCCCAAGACACACATCCTGAGGGTTACACAGTGTATCGTTTTGTTCCTTGTCTGAAAAATTTGTGTGACTAGGGAAGTCCATAATCACAGTCTCTTTATTCATAAATACCAGCTCAGTAATTTTGTTTAATTCTTGAAAAATCTGCAGTACTGTAGGCCATAAATGCCTGTAGAGGCTATGCCCTTTTGGATAGCATTTTCATTGGGGTCTTACCTTGGTGTTCAGAGAAATTCAGAGGAAAAGTGTTCTCCTACTTAACTATATGACATCTGCTCAGTGATTTACTGCCTGACTTGCAGATATGATTGGATTCATATGCCGTGTTGCTGTGTTTGCCTTGCAGTATATATTAACAAATTTGAATGTAAGATTGCTGGAATACAGCAGACACCAAGTTTACTGTACATTCTGCACAGTGCAGCTGTCCTGCAGAAGATTTGTTCCTTGTGCCACAAAAATAACTTGGGTGGTTCTTGTTCCTAAATGAGGGAAACAGATTTCTTATTTCATTACTTTTGCTCTCTCCAAAGTGTTGGGTGAGGACTCTGTGTCAGGCAGCATTGAAATGTTGAAAAGTAAAAGACAATGGAAGGACAAGGATATATGTCCCCCTTCACAGCAGGAATCTGTGTTAAACAGAAAAAGTCTTAATCTATAAATTCCCTTTTAAAACTTACATCCCTTGAAACAGGATTATGTGAACAACATAATAAAGGAAATTATATAAAGTTTTTTATGGTGTGCCATGTACTGCTTTCAATTATTAATAGAGAACTCTTTCATCAATGTATTTTTCTGTTTTGATGAGTAAGTGTTTTCACCTGAAGATGATGAGTGAAAACTATGAAAGTTCTTGCGGAACATGTTGCTCTGGCAGACAATTGGCCTGGGGCGGCTTGGGGCAGCTCATCAAGTAGGTGCCCGTTGCTCCTGCAGTGCCAGTGGGAGCTGCTTGGAGGAAAAACACTGCTTGACTTCTCGTCCTAGTGACCACCCTGCTGCTTTGAAAAATATGGCTGTAAAAGAGCTTGGTTTATGCTGCTTCAAGAACCAGCTTGTTCATACAAACCTTACCTACGTCATCATATTTGTCCACTCCAAGACCAGAGGCCACTGCAGAGCGACTCTGAGAAGAAACTCTTACCAGGGTGGACCTGAGGTGACTCCTCTGCCATGGGTCCTTGCTCTTCACAGTTTAGGCCTTGCAGTGAGATTCCTAAGGGGTGTGAAGGTTTTTAGGACCAGAGGAGCAGATTAACAGAAAAGAGTTTAATAAGGAGATTTAAACTTTCTGTGTCGAGTATGTAGATAGATGTTTAAGAACTGAAGTAGACACATATGGGACGTGATGTACAGTTAGAGCCATGTATCCATTGCCCAGCTGTGGCACCTGGGGCAATGTAACTGTCTCCTTTGGTCACCACTCATTGTCTTCAATTCAAAATATTAGCATACTGATTTTTCTTTTTGCGCTGCTTTTATAAACCTTTGGGCAGGAGCAGTGCATTCTTGGCATTGTTGGGTGTTTTGGGGGAACACAATTCCATACATTCTTAGCTTTGGGAAGTGATCAGGCAGAAAGGTGTGAGCTAATGTCTGATGATTTATCATTGTTCCACCAGAAAAGAGACACAAGACTTTAAACAATTACTGGCTGTATAAGCTCAGAAAGTTATTTTACATGGGGTTGTTTAAGCCCAAAATAGGAATAGTGACAGCCTTGCATACTGGAAAGGTGCATTCCTGATTAAATCCATAGGCATTATTTACTTGCATGTTAATTTTGATAATGCAATAATGGGGAAAAGTGTATAAAGGAGATATTTACTTTCAAGAAAAATATTAAGACTGTGAAAGCTTAATATGTCAAAATGTTGGGTACTTTGTTCAGTCTGGGAGGTCTTTATCTTTGTGTCCGTAACAATGGTCTTCTCCAACCTAGGATTTAAGTTTATTGATGGGCTGTCTTGGTGAATGAAGAACTTCCTTTCTGTGCTGCTGTGAGAAAGAAAACAGCATACTTGACTGAGAGTCTCCTTTTATTAAATCCAAAATCAGTTGCTTGACAACTGATCGTATGTTCTTGAGTCTTTCGCAGCAGAAACCTTGCATTTAAACCTTGTTTTTATTCTACAGCATACATCGTGTAGTAGAAATTCTCTAATTTAAATATAGTAGTTGTAAAAGGAATATGTAAAGTGCTCTCTCAATTTCACTCTCTTTCAGAAAGCATTGGCAAATCAGATACATAGTAAATTGTTTAAATTTACTTATGAATTCTGTGAAAATTATCTACAAAGTCATCACGCTTCTAGGTTTTCTTGGACACGCCTCCTTTCCCTTCGCAGCAGTTTTGTCCAGGCAGAAGGATAGGACTTTGCCTGTATAAAAGCACATTATGTCGGGCCCTTGGCGTGTGAAAATTTTGCCTAAGGAGGTGTTTGATAATTAGACTAATTAAAAGTAAGCACTCGGGCAGATGCGCTAAAGACATTTATGGAAGTTTATTCTCTGTATAAACAGAAGAAGAGCCACTTAAAAGGCTGAAAGCTTTATTTTGCGTCTTTCAGGCTTGAACCAGAACACTAAGTAGCACCACTGCTGCTTTGGCTTTAAAGATAACACTGCTGTGAAGACTCGTCTGTTTTTAGGTACACAGTTTTCTGGGTGACAGTCTTTTGAAGTTTGTGATGGACTGCTTTGTACAAACACATGCGTGAAGTGTTTCCAGCCCTGGGTCATGATAAAGCCTCTTTAAAAGAAATCAAGTAGTGTATTTTGTTCTGGTTCACAAAAGTGGTATTGAATAACACAGTGAAAACCTTTGCTGCTTAATGAATCAGGAGAGAAACAGCAGTCTGGCGCTGAAGGGAGGAAAGTTGGATGTACAGAGCATCGAGAAGGTGAAGTCCCAGGGCCTTTGGGTTTATATTCTGAAAGAAATAAAGTGCATTTCCTTTTAGACACAGGTCAGTCTGATTCCGACTTCCTTCGATTGGGAACCATGGGCAGAGTCAGGAACTGGCTCTGAAGCTAAGCAAGGTGAGGGGGTGAGAACTGGAGGATTGGGAGGGAAAGGAGAGGGCTGTCTGTTGTGGGAAGCTGCTGCAGCTGGACACTCTAACTGAAAAGTTTTCCTTTCCTGACTGCCCCAGAGTTCGCTCCCAGCCCTCCTGGGTGAGAAATACCTGGTGTCCTGGATCTGGCAAAATGTCTGTCTTTCAAGGCGCAAAGATTCCTGTTTACAACTTTACTAAGAGAGGGGATACGTGAAAGGGGAGAGTGGGAGGGGAAGAATACATGCCATTTCTTGGGGAGCTTGTTGTGTTTTCCAGCATGTGAAGGACACAGGAATTAAGCTGTGACTTTAATGATATGACTGTCATTCATTGTCAGTGTTTGTCCTCAGTCCATATGTATGTATATATATTTACCTATGTGTACGTATATCTATGTAATATGTCATATATTGGGATTTTTTGGTTCTGTAAAGAGAGTGTAGCGTGAGAAATTGCTTGTATTGTCGTATAATTACTTAGCAGCATTTGAAATAGATGAAAAATAGTGAACAAAGTTCCTTTGAGTTAAAAAAACTCAATGCTGAACACCCCCAGCAAACAAAAAATCCAATTCCAATACATGAAAAATTATCATATTCAGTCTCTTCAGATGGAAATGGTTCTCCTTCAAGTCTGAAAGTGGAGCTTCCTTAAAATGAGGAATTGGGGAAAAACAACAAAAAAAAATCCCAAGTCTGGAAACATTTAGAAGTTTGAGATTTCATGCTCTAAGAAAGGGAAAGCATTTGTCTTTTTTTCAGTATACATACGCGTGTCTGTTTACAGTCAGAGTAGTTTAAACCTCCTCAGAACCACTGGGATTATTTCATGTTGGCATCTGTGAGAATAGTATTTGTCTTGTGATCTTAATGTTTTAGCTCCTCACCAGAGCCAGCTCCTCACCAGCTCCTCAGATCCACAGGTGAAACATGCTGGTATTTTCCTGTGAAAGTGTGAATTCACAAGGGAAAAACGGAATGTGTGGAACAGTATCATTAAACTTGAAAGCTAGGGGAAATTGTGCAAAGTCCCAAAACACAGACACTTAGGCTCAGATCTGCTTCCATTATAGTGAATGCCAAAACTCCTATTGTTTTCATCAGGAACTGGATTAAGGCTTCTATTGATATCATGCCAGTTTGAATTCCTTCTCTTATTTTGATCTTGACAATCACTTTTTCCACTGCAGTTCCATTAAAGACTTATAACATAGTATAATAAAACTCGGTGAAAAAAATAACTTAATGCACCTAAATTATTATGCAAATGGATACAAATTAAAATGCATTCACATAATTGCATTTCTCTCTTTGCAGCAAACAATAGAATCTAAACTTTATTCTTTTCGCTTGCTAATCAATTTTCAGTTCATCGCCTTTGTTTTTCCAGGGGTTTCAAGAGTATCAAAGTAATTGAAAATAATTGGTCTTTCAGTTGTTTTACAGTTAGTACTTGAATAATTAAAAATTAAACAGATTATGCATGTTGTATTTTAATAGAACTATTAATTCAGTGGCCTTTATTCAGTGGCCTCTGTGGAGCATGCCTGGCAGCGCTCAGCCCCAAACTGATGGAGACCAGTCCAGAACACAGAGCTGGCCTCTGTATTTTGGCAGCAACTGAAATTGCTATTATGGAGTCTCCACAAGGAAACAAAAATAAAAGGACTGAAGTATCTTTTCTTAACCCAGGAGAAGCTGTTGCAGCAGAAATTTGGGAGCAGGAGCAGCCAGAGACTGCAGGTGTCAGAGGGTGCTGGATCAGCTACCTCTCTTCTTCATTCACTTTGGCATTTTTTCTAAGAGTGCAATAGAAGTGTCTATTTGGGGATCATATGTAGATCTGAATAAACAGTCCTTGGTCAGTGTCAACATAGTAAATTCTGTCACAAGTGACCTCAATATGGCCATCTTCCAAATTATGTATTTACATAATTCTGAAAAATTGTAAACTAGGTTTTAAGGTGTATTGGCTCAGAATTTGCATGTGGAAATAAATGGAGATACTGTAGGCTGTCAGTGTGCAACTTTGCTGTCATTCAGGCTGATCATGGTTTATTTTTGTTTATATGTTTTTGATATGAATTTAAAGATGTGATAGCAAAGATACGGTTTGGAGAAAATTTATATATTGCATTGAAAATGTTTGCGGTGAAGAACCAAAGTGTTTTCTGCCATTTTGGTTTTGGATCTCCACAATGTGAATTCCTTTGCCTCTAGCCTTTGCATAGTACAGCTGTAGGAGCATTGCTGTACTGTTTTACCACTTCATACAGCCAATATTACTAAAAATTAAAGACAGTTTAAAAAATGGGGGTTTTTTTTCAGATTTGAAAAAGCTTTTGTGAATAGACCAGCCTCCTGTCTACAGTATGCAATACAATTTTTCATATTACACCAAGTAATAGGACCTGACACAAACAAGGGGAGTTCTGCAAGCTGCATCTGTTTTTGGGGCATTTCTCTCACTTACCTGCGTGAGCAGGGTGTTCAGGTAGTGCACACAGATACCGGGGAATAGTGGTATGATAAGAGGCATCGTTCCGTCTTCAAGTCATTGTTCCCTCTTCTGTACACACGGACACACAAGCTTTAGATGCAGGGTCTTAAGTCAGTCCCAGCAGCCTACTGCTCCCTATGTGGCTCAGGCCAAGGCCCTCGCTGGTTAATGAAGCAGACATTTATGGCCTCCAAAAATTTTCACTGTCCTTGTGACAGGGCAGGTTTTTAATAGGGATAATGGGGGGCTATGGAATCTGTTGCGTTCACTCAGTGGTCTGTGGTGGCTGTTAGGGAGCAGGAGCGGGTTTCTGTGTTTTCCCTTTGTGGCTGGATCAGGAAAACAAGCGTATGTCAGATAAACTCAGTTAATGGAAATATGAGAGACACGTTATCCCTAGGTTTTTCCCCTTCTTTTCATACATTTCATTCTACATACATTTCAAAAGGCATGAGCATTGCCAAAAGGAATGAGGAGCATGCAGGGACAATGAAACCTGAATTTGGCAGCCTGCAGCCTGCCAAGAGCTGGGAACCAGGGAGTGCAGCCTTCACGGGGCGCCAGACCAAGTAGGCTAGATCACATGCAAATCTTGATTTGAACTGTAGAGGCAATTTTTAGATGGGTCTTGCTGGGATGGGTGTTGCAGATCATTCTCATATGCCCAGGGCACATGTATTATTGAGCATTTGGTTGAGACTCAGAGAGCTGTTAGTTTTACTTTTGGAAACAGGGATGCCAAGTTCTCTCTTCAGTAATAGCCCTGTAAGCCTCAGCAAAATCAATGGAGTTATGTCAGGTTGGCATCTTCGGGAGTGAGGACAGTGTTTTACTTCTGGGCAGACTTCAAATACACCATTAAAAAGGGACTAGTTTCTTTTGTCTTGTTACGAAACAACCAGCTCTTCTCCAAACAGATTTGAGTGGGTTTTGGTGGCCTGAGTCTTTCATCCATGGTGCCTGAAGCATGGTGTGAAGCTGCTCTGCTCGAGCTCTACTGCTCCCTTGCTTTGCAATAGCTCTGTACACATGCTCACAGCTGGGTGGGCTTGCCTGGAAATGTGCACTGAACCTATGTGGTCTTATTCTTCAGTGGTCTTCTAACACTCCACCCAAGAGCTGCTAATAAAATTGTCCTTTCTATGGAGGTCTAATATCATATGAGCTCTGCTTTTGAGTAAATTTACATTATTTCATGGCATGTGGTGACAAGTCTGAAGTGTTGCAAAGCACTGGGGTGACTTCTGCACCTTCAGCTGGAGGGGCAGCTCCTGATAGATACTCCTTTGCACACACACAAAAATCTGTGTCAGTTCTGACTGCAGCAGGTTTATGGACTGTGCAAAGGGATTTCATGATGTCTGATCCCTCATGGTGCAGCTGCAAGGACGTCAGCAGAGCCATTGCTGATGGCTTTCTGCTTTTTCCTTTCAAAGGAGAGGTATGTACTTTCTGTGGCTAGTTTGGAGTGTTCCCTGCCTAAAAAAAGGGCCTCTCAGGTGGGTGAACACAAGCTTAGTAGAACACAAGAGCTCAAATAGTAATCAGGTGGTTGTTTGGATAGTAATACTTTTTCATCATTTTCTTCACAGAAGGCTTAGTGAAGGTGTGGATTACTTGCTAACAGCTGAAGTCAAGCAGTGATAGGCAAATCCTTTCTCTCTATTTACACAACATAACGCCAGAAAGCAAGAAATGTTTTTGAAATAGTCTCTATAAGCACTGTAAAAACAAATGTCTCCACCCTTCACAAATAAAGGCTTTACTGGAAAGGCCATTTGCCATGTGTAGAGCCGAGAAAAGGAAATAAAGCTGGTAAAAGTACCCTGTTCGTGATGGAAGTGAGAATCCTGGCTGGTCTTCTGTCCATGTTTGCAAACACATCTCTGGTGACTCCATGAGCTCCACAGAGCTGAGCATGGAGGAGGGAGAGAAAAGCTTTGGGGGAACAGTCAGAACATCAGCCACCCCCCAAACCAGTGCATTTTTAGAACAGGTTTGAGAAGAGGGTAATGACATTTGGCTCTTCTAAGAGCTCCTTAGCAGGGATTGCTGGTGAGGGACTCAGTTTCTGAAGGCTGATGCTTGGCCATAGCTCACTCCTGCCCTGAAGATACCTGTTCCTGTACTAGTTAGTCACAGTCTTATATTTTGTACATGTTAGCTACTGCTTCCCAAGCAACCGGAGGTGAACCACAAACAGGTTGCAACAAGACTCTTTAAAAAGCTGAAAGGTTAGAATGCAGCAAGTGGGATTTTCAACATGTTAAAAAAAATTCTTGTAAACCTTTCATCCCCAAATTTTTAATGGACATTTTTTGTGTATGTGTGTGTGTGTATCTTTCTAGGAATAAAAATTTATTTGAGGAGATCTAGAAGTATAAATTAACTGTAAATTGAATTGGGAAGGCACTCCAAATTCAAGAGGTAGAATGAGACTTCTCTCCAGCATTTCTGAAGTTGTGCAGTAGGGTACAAGACCTTGTAATGATTTTTCCAGTTGTTTATTTTTATTTTTTTCAATATGGCTATTCTTCTGTCTGCCTTTTACTCTTCAGAGTGGAGTTTGGCATGAACTGGGAGGTATTGGAGATCTCAGCAAACAGAGTTTCTGAACCCTACATCAGCTGCATTTGCAGGTCTCCTCCACACCAAACAAAAATCCCAGAAAGGAGTATTTTCCTCTCCGTGTTCATGTAGAGTAGAGGATTACTTAGTTGTCTTCCTTGTGCTGTAAAAGATCTGCTGTGAAGGCTTCAGGTGCAGAACATGCGGCTGTTTGAAATCTCTCAAACTCCTGTTTCTGAAACAGTGATCTGCAAAACAGCACAGAGAGACCCTTTGGTGCACTTTGGAAGCTGCGCGGTGCTTTCAAATTAACGTATGCTGTTCAGGTGGCATTTTGGTGCTCAGTCTGGTGGGCCAAAAAGCACAGCCATTGCTTTTGCAAATCCCTTCCCAGTGGGGGCTCCGAGAGGTGTTAGTGGAGGTGGTGCTCAGGAGCCCGTGGGTGGGCAACATTTGCCATGGCATGGGGCAGGGGATGGATGGGCAGTGGAGTGGGAGCTGCTGCTGCGCTGGCCCCGTGCCCTGCCTGGGGACACCTGTAATGGGGCATGTTAGCAAAGCTGAGTGCTGGAGTGTAAAGGAGCTGAGCAGCCCAGGCAGGGAGTGTTGGAGGCAGGGAGTGAGCAGCAATGGAGGAATGCAGTGAAACTCCTAATAGTAATTAACTGCATACTCTGAACTAGATGAAAAATCTGCAAGTGTTTTCTTTTTAAATCCTTTTTTACACGCTGCAGTAAATGGTAGAATTATGATGATCAACCAAGTAAGCTGGGGCGGCAAATGAAATGACCTTTATACAGGAAAGGGTGTTACATTGCTGTTCCCATCTTCAGTTGAAATATGTCCAGTGCATCTTTCTATTGTTTAAGTTGCTTAATTGCTATGTCCTATGAAGGCATTATTTTGCTTGTCTTATTATTCTTTAATTTGTAAGGTAAACTTTTATTTGGGGCTCGAAGGTCAGCTCATAGGTATTTTTTAGTTTTTAGTTAAATATTTTTGGTTTTAAGAAGTCTTTCAGTGCTAATTCTCTGTGTCCTGTAAAATAAGTTTGCATTGAATAAAGTAAGGAATAGGAAACATGGCCTAATGGTCAATAGAATTTATCAGGAGCAGGGTGCCCCTGGCTTGCCCAGTGGTACTATCGATCACTGGGTCTGCAGCGTGTCACCCCTTGCAGAAGCAGCTTCTCCAAGAACTTGCTTAGTTTCTCTTGGCAAAGGTAGGCTCTGATGCAAGGAGGAAGAACTCCCCTGGGTGCCAAGCCTTGAAAGGCTGCAGACCCCTGAGCTAACCAGCATTAGTCTAGTGGAGACAGATTGATGTGCCTCTCCTAGCGTGTTCTAAAATATTGCTAAAACCTTCTAAATGCTAGTCTATACAAGTTAATCAGCTGAATTTTATCCCTCTTCAGTGCCCTTGGAAGGCGTGCTCTGTGTGTCTGAGCTTTACCTGAGCTCGGCTGTTTGCTCTGCTTTGGAGAAATACAGCAATAACAGATGATAGACATTCTTTCTCACAAACGTATTCTTTTTTCCATACTCCTCCTTGAATGAGCTTGTGCCAGAAGTTGCTGAGCTGTTAGGAAGGTGCCGGAAGCTGGTAATTTGCTCCCTTATAGCTTCACAAAAGCTACCAATTTTTTGTGTAGTTCTTACCATCTAAAGGCAAATATAATTATGAAATTTAGTTGGTTTACAAATAGGTCATGGACCGTCTAATAAACTGCAATTGTTGACATTTATGGAGGCTTTTTCTCCCAAACATGGTTTATGAAAGGCAACTGGCAAAAGCAACGAGACAAAAACTGCTGTAGGCTCCTATTCTGGGCAGCACTCAGCCTCTCCAGCTCCTCCTCCTCTTTCTCTCCCCAGCATATCTTTTGAAGCTCCCTTTGAGTATTTTCATGTATGTACATGTGCTACACTTCAAATGGTGCAGTAGTTGATTTTCTTGTACTGAGAGCTGTGGGTTGTTAATTGCTAGGCTGGTATTAATGGGTTTCATGCAAATTCTGACTTTCCTCCGGCAAGGCTGCAGTGCACATCGGTGATTTCAGCTGCCATGTGGGCTTGGCGAGGTGTCCCAGCCAGGCACAAAGTGTCCTGCCAGACCTCCTGTGGAGCTGTCGTCTTCACTAGGTCAGTGTGGAGGACTCTAGCTGTCTCCAGCAGCACAGACATTTGTGTGTCTTAGCCCCAAATCAACCTCTGGAGCAGCTGTGGGTGCATGTATGGTCTTGCTCTTTGTGGGCGAGCAGCAGTATATCAAGCACCAGAGCTGCTGCAGGCAAGAAGGGGTCAGGGTAGAGTCTGTCCTTGAAGGAGCCAGTAAATTTACCATCAGGTTTTTCTTACTTCAGTTTGCTGTGCATTGCATCTCATTCTTGTACCAGAATCATTTACTCCAGTCAGAGGCAGCTGATCTGAACTAAAAAACTCTTGCTGGAGGCAAAATGCATATTCTCTCTTCGTTACCCACACCAGACTGGTGAGAAAAAAAAGAAAGGCGGGGAGGCAAGGAGAACCAGATCAGGGAAAGAGTTGAAAGCAGAAGCCTGGTCTGTGTTCAGATTTTGCCCATGATCTTTTGTGCTCAGAGGTGTGGTTAGTTGGATTCCGCAGAAGGAAAATAAGGATGAGTCAAGGAATGACCTTGACCTGATCTTCTCAAAAACTGGCGGTATTGGGTTGCAAAGTTGTGGTTCGGCACTGTTGGTAAGGAGGCAAAACCGGGACCAAACAGAGTGGAAGCTGCATCCTGTAGGGATCTTCAAGGAACAATAGCATCTTTCATGCTACATACTTCATGTCTATAAAACACATGAATCAACTCACCTGAGGCAAGAGAAGTCAGGAGCAGCTGACATCAACCACCAGGAGCCGAGCTGCTCATTCTTTCGGAGTTAGCGCATTTCCCGACCGACCCAGTCTGCGCTCTGGAGGCTGATCCCCCCTTCCCTGCCAATATGAGCTGGGGACAGATGTTTCATACACTTCTGCTGTTGTGTCAGCTCACCATTCCCACAGAGCCCACCATGCAGGAGCATGGCGAGAGGCCCAGCTGGACGCTCCCATTGCTGGACATAACACTGGGCAAGAGGTGTTGTGTCATGCCCTTGGTAGTATCCTCACCGTGTGTGTACCCTGCACCACACAGGGTGTTGAGAACAGTCCTGCCCTGTGTGATATGGGGACAGCCCTGCTCTCCTTCACAATGGGAAGCTGGAGATCAGTGTGCAGGGCTTGGCTTTTTGAATGGTTCATGTGCAGTTCCACAATTGTGTCTGAGAGGCCAAATTTTTTTCACCCAAAATTACTATAGTTGGAGTTTTAGCGCAAAAGGTCCCAGAGTGACCAAACTGGGATTTAACCTGCCCATGACAAAACCCCTCAGTGCAAAATCCTCCCCCCTCTTCCTGCACTGCATGAGTCAGTGTTTCAGACACCAGTAAGAGCCAGAGAGAAGCTACGTTGAGCTCATTCAATTTTTTCTTATGCCAGGGCACTCAGCCTGGTGTGAAAGACTCCTATTAGTAGGATTATCTCTTGTCAGATGGAAGCTGGAGGTAGTTGTCCCAGATGTGCACGTCTGGTTCGAAGGCCTGATTATCTTGTTCATGTCACTTCTTGGCCTCTTATCAAAGGAACTCTCACGCACATCACCTTTCAGCTCCTCACTCTCAGCTCTGCAAGGAAGAGGAGTACACTTAAACCATTTCCAGCTAGTAAGCCAATGTTTGTAATTTTTTTTCCTCCGAGGCAATAGTGCCAAGAGGAGCAGGCTCCTGAGCATGTCAGGTGGAGGGAGGATGGAAGAAGGTTTCTCATGGTTGAGGACAATAGATGAGGACAGAGTCGCTCTGCTGCAGCAGGAGGGTTACAGCGCGGTGCATTGCCAAGCACAAGGCGCCTGTCAGATGGAGTCTTCTGGGTGGCTAGGATTTGATTTAAAATAATTTTAAAATACTCTTTATTGGTGAAATGGAGCTTAAAACCTGGAAGTGTTATCAGGTGGCTCAAGAGGAGACCTCAGGGAAGATTCAGAAGTTCTGTAAATACTCACTTTTAAAAAAATCATCTATTATTACTTTTATCAATATGTCAATAGATTAACTAGAAGTTCTGGTATTTCTGGATTCATTTACATGAACCACTTTTTCTAACAAAGGTATCAAGAAGAGAAACCAAGTATTTCCTGCTTTTAAAATCCCCAGACATCATTTCATGCCTGTCAAGGTGTCACCAGGCTAAATAGAGGCATATGTCCTTCTGAAACCAGCCTGAACACAATAGATGCAGGAGCTTCCATCTCCGTCATTCGCTGGAAGGGAAAGCTTGTCCTTTCCCAAGGCACGTTGACAAGGGGCTGTTTAATTGAGCCGAACAAACTGGTACTTGAGGGGCCGGGGCGAGGGGGAGCTGCCGGAGGACGAGCAGCCCTGGCTGCGGGGCAGGCAGCTGCCTTGGCTGGGAAACCTGCGTTCAGCGAGGAGTCCCGGCCTGAAGTGGTGAATGTGCGTTCTCCGGATGACTTCATGAAGTGCCGGGAGCCAAGCCTACATGCTGCACTGCAGCCGGCAGGGGCGAGAGAGAGAGGAATTAAAGGAGAAGGTGTAAGAGTTAAAGTAAGTCAGTGTGTGCTCCCAGTTAGATTGGCACAGGCAGCAGCTGTGAACTCAACACTCTGTGACCGTCTCTCCAATCCAGGTGGACTGGAAGTTACTTCTGTGATTCCAGTAAAAACACTCTGAAGATATTCCACTTCTACCATGTATCATTTTTATCAGTAACTAGTCTATGTTAAGAAAAGTGAACTTCTTAACATGAACTTCATGTTGGGTTAACTTGGCTTCTGTCATGTCTGAATCCTGCAGATGGAAGGACTACTAGAATTAATGATTTACTTGTATTTGGCAAATCAATTTTAACTATGCTGACTGCTGTATTTGTTCATTACTAGCGCTAAACTGCCACATGTTGCATTACCATCTAGTTGTTCCTTTAATTCTTAAGTCCTCTCAAGTCTCTTTTCTTGTAGTTAGATTCTACTGTTTCTGTGTCACAGAGCTAGATCTGCTAGCAGAATCTAGCATGTGTGGAAATGCATAGTGCGTTAAAATTCCCTACCTCTTTACAAAATGTGAAAAGCCAAGCAAGTTTATATTGTGCTGTGGTCTGTTCCTGATGTCCAATTTTGGTTTCTTCTTATAGCTGCTTTGGGGTTTGTCCCATTTATTCATTCCCATAATGTTTTACATCCTTATTTTCTTCATTGTCATACGGGTTTTTGTTAGCAACATCTAGCATTGCATCACCCACCCCTCTGCCTCCATTCTCTCTCTTCCATTGCTAGTCCAAGAATCATTGTTCTGTGTTTGGTTATGTTGCCTAGGTCACAAATTGCATCATTTATTAACATTTTTGCACAGCTCACTTCTTTCCCATACCCTCTGCATTATGTGCGTGCATCAATGTAGCTGTCATCAAGCACTTATATTTCACTTTTTAAATTAGTATTTTTGACTTTTCAAGGTTTCTTTAAGCCATAAAAAGGAGCAGAGAGTTGGCTTTGCAGAGTAGCATATTCAGGCATTTCCCCAGGCTTGCAGAAAACCAGATTGCACAGATGTGAGAGGTATGTCTGTGTTAGGAAGATGTTTACATACTGGGGGGCTGTCAGCAGTGGAGGCAAACACCAGCCATCAGTGTGCCATGTGTGGCTTGGCTTCTTGTAGTGTCTATTGTGGTGTACAATTGAGAAGTGAGAATGTATATTTAGGGAGTAAGAAAACAACTATATTTTCTTTTACACTCTGTGCTGGAGCCAGTAATGAGACCTCTGAGCCAAGTGCCTCCCCTGGTGTTTTGTACTTATCTTGAAGCTCTTCTGAACTGTCAGCTGTGAACACAGGGAGGTTAGCACCCTCTTTGCTTAAGACCATTTAATCTTAGTACTAACCTTTCATTGAAGAAAGCACCCGTGAGCCCTGCCAGTGCAGGTTCACGTCTGTGGCACTCCTGCGTCCCTTGGCTGCTGTGCAATCCCTGCTGACCTGCAGTGGGTACCAGAGCAGTGCAGAGGGGCCTTCCTCTTGGCTTTTGTAGTCGCACATTTCTAATATGATCCTATTAAGCACTGACTTCCATGCTGCCCTTCTCATTAGTTTTCACTTGAAAATACTGACTCAGAAAATTCCCCTGTATTCTTGAGCAGATCTACCCTCCATATGTTTATTGTATTAATCCCATCCTAAACTCCCAGAAGGTAACACCACATCCCATTCTCTTTGTTACACACTACAGGTTTTGGCTCTTCACCGTGAAATACCAGTCACGGTCACTTAGGTCATCTCTCTGTCTCCAGGCTTTGGCTCGTGTTTGCTTCTTGACTGTGAGTTTGTAGAGTTTTGGGTTACTTGTGTCCCTTTCCATGCCCAGTCTCTGCAGGAGCTGTGGCTCAGTCAGTCTGAGCAGTCTCTAAGCCCACACAGTAAATTCTCCACAAACATATGCCCCAGGACCACAAATCCTTTTCTGCAAGAGATACCTTTGCTTTGCTACTGTTATCTTCCTGTATTTTAGCAGCCTGCTGAGCCCCAGAGCCAGGTGTATGAACACAGAACAGGCAGCCCTTGGGGCTGAAAGAAGAGATGGTAAAAGTTTGTCAGGCTCACTCAGGGTGAGGGATGGTGGAAGGGCAAGGGCAGTTGGCTCTGTACATTTGCACCTACATTTGCAGTTGAGACCCTCCTTTATCCACATTAACGTGTGAAGAAGGCATCAGTGGCTGCGGCCACTTGCACCTGCTGTCACCTACCATCACAGGGGGCAGTTTCCCACCGGTGCTTCAGAAGAGAGACGTTTGTAGTGAGAAAAGGGGGGAGGACTTTGTGGTCACTCTGGGAGGTGGAAAAAGGGACAGACACTGAGAAGAGATGAATTGTAGGTAAATCTGATGCTGGGAGATGGAACCCTGCTGTGCTGACAGAGCAGAGGGTAAGTGGCAATGTATCACAAGTAAAGGCTGCAGAGTGACCTTAATGACATGGAAATCTTGATATGCCATGCCTACAGCAGAACAGTAGCTCTCTGATGTTATTCCTTAGCACGTGAGAATCCTATGAGCCACCACACTACTGCTTTGAGGACCATATTTGCTTTCGTTGGTGTGACAGCTCTCCTTTCTTTCCCATCTCCTTTGAGCTCTGACGGAGGACTCCCTACAGTTTTCTTTGCAACCTCTCTGCATCTGCTCCAACAGAAGCATCAGCTTCAGGCAAGGGCTGACAGGACCCGAGCCCACACTGGTAGTACCAAGCAAAAACTAATACATAGTTACCCTTGCATGATTAGTTTTCATATCTGCATTCATATCTGCATGTGCTTCTCTGCCCCACTTCTTTACTGACCGTTGGCAATTTGCATTTGAAGTAGCTGGCTTGAGTATCAGTAGATGTTTTGTGACATTTTAGGATGCGAAACTGGGACCCGTTCACCTCCTCAAACATGCATCTGCCTCTTTGCCCTGCTGTGCAAGTCTGGCAGCTGAGTATAGAGGGATTAGTCTCGCTAAACGGGGCTTTCAGAAACAGACTTTAATTAAAGGTGCAGGATGGAGCTCAGTGATCACCTCTGATTACTGGTGCAAATGCTTTAAGAAGAGAAATTAGAGCAATGGCGTATTAAGAGGTGGGTTCTCAGGTCTTAATATCCCAAAGCAGTTCAGTCTTTTAAAAGTGATTTGGCCAGATTCTGCCTCCTGGTACCTGTATGCAAACCTAAAATAACTCCAGTACACCAAAGGTGTTTCAGAGAAGAGCAGTTACTTTGCTGCTTTGGGTAGAGGCTGTTTTGAGCTCAGTGCTACTGAGTGTGTTACTCTGTGCTTGGAAAGAAGAGAGGGAAGCACCCTATTTATTTTACAGTGCTAAGTGATAATAGAGAAATATTCTGTTTCATGCTTGTATGACCTTGTCGTTGCCACATTATCTCTTTTGACATTTCTCAGCTTCTGCTGGTATATTGGGATTTTGGGTTGGTACTTTCTAGGACAGTATAATTATTCAAATCCCATGCCTTGCACAGCAGTGCACAGCATGCACCAAGTGAGATCAGGACTTTAAAATAATTACAGAAGCATCATTACTTGATTGGCAAATAAAAACAGTTGTGAAAGAGAGGTACAAGACGCACTTAGAGACCTAAAGAGCCCCTGTGTACTTCCATGATCTCCAGAGCATCCTGTGCTTTCCAGATGACTCAGTCAGTAAAATGCAGCAGATGTTAAATATGCTGTATTTTAAGAAATCGTAATATCGTATCTATTGGCCTCGAGTAGTGTCTGGGTATGAGTCATGGACCTCTACAAAAACCCCCTAAATTCTGAGTGTAAAGATCTAAAGACAAAAAGGTGCATTCGGTAGGTAATTTTAAAATGTTTCCTCTTTCTGGGTGTTGACTTAACCTTGACCACCTGTTACAGCATTTTCTGAAGCCTCAGGTTACTGCTGGAGAAACAACATGCAGGAGGTGTCTTGAGCCAACTGAGAAAGCGAGTTGAGAGAGGTCATTTTACAGAGTTTGAGCTGTTTTAAAGAGCACAGGAGCCTGGTGTCACAGCACAGCTTCCTGTTCACAAGAACCTCTTTCAAAGACAAATGTGAAAGGGTTTATCCGTTAAACACGGAGCCGGCAGCAGTCCTGAAGCAAGAGCGTGGCGTTGGATTTCCGTAAGAGGAGACTGTGAAATATCCTCTTTGCCAAACTGGTCTCTGAAAAGGACACAAAGACAAATTGGTAATTTTTTCAGGGCTAGAATATCTTATTTTGAGCTTGAACATTCTTAGAAATTTTGATGGTTTTTTTTTCTTTTAATTATGCATCTATCTATCCTAAAATTTTAATGTCTTTTTTGCTTTTAATTTTACATCCATCCTTAATTAGAAGATTGTTCTCTTTTTTTAATGGAACCAAAGTAAAAGATATGTTTTTCAACTGGGGAAGCACTTTTAAATTTTACTGTAGTGAAGTTAGAGCTCATGAAAGCTTAAGTCTGGCCAAACCCACCTCACTCCATGAGCTTCACGCCCATGAACAGTTTCCCACCATGAAATGCACTGTTGGGGTTTGCTTCTGTATCACTGCTCAGAGTAGATCATCCGTATCAGCTGTCCTTTTCTACCTTCATGTCCTTGTAGCTACAAATGCAGCAGTTTGTTTTTCCTGGGAAGGCAGAAAGAAAAAAAAATAGAGGAGTAAAAGCCAGCTTCTCTGGGACAATTCTCTGCTCTTCTGCGGATGCTGGAGAAAGAGCTGCATCTACTTTTTGTTAGCAGTCACGGGAGCCAGCCTGAGCTGGAAATCAAGAACTTCTACAGTTTTGGAAGATTTCTGGTAGAAATGTTTCTCCGCTTGATGTTTTCTCCAGACATTGCAGCCACCTGTCATGCTACTTCCATGTGCGTCTTGCTCCGTGTTTTCTGACATGAGGAATGACGTCTGTGTGACAAATTGCGGAGCTGGGTTGGGTGACAGCTGGGCATCACCGCTGGTCACCACGCTGCCCCCACCCAGCCTCCTGCCTGTGCTCCCTCTGACCTGGAGCATGCTGAAGCCCTCCCTTGCCTGGCACACGTTTATGTGGATTTTTCCACTAATATCAGCCTGTGTTGAGCTGCTGCTTCCTGTGCTGCTTGGGCACACTGGAAGCCCTATAACCTCCTGATCTGGTTTGCAGCTGCTTTGCCTTTCTCCCCATTACCAGCTGTCACGTCCAGAGAGAAATTGTTCTTTCCATGCAAATAGGAAGCTCTAGTTCCCTTTTGCATGAGCGCACCTGTGAGACACTCAAGGAAATTAGTGCTTGAAGCAGCCAGCACTGTGAGGTCCTGCAGCTGTGGACCAGCACGGGTAGGATTTGGCTGTCTTAGGACCCCACCTCAGGGATCAGCAGGTTTCTTGCAGGCTGGGAAGCAGAAGGGGGTTTCTGGGCCCTGTGGAGAGAAGGAGCAAGTCTTCCCATGCGGGATGTTTTTGGGGTTATTAATGCAGTGCAGTGACCGCAGGTGTTAAAACTGAGTGTTTTTTCAGCATTTAGGAAGCTCTTTCATAAAGATGCTCAGCACTGGCCAAATAGAGAAATATCAGACCAAATGTAAACAGGGCTAAAGAGGTTTTTGAAAACTGGAAATTTAAAAAATAGCTAAAATACTTTTTTCTTCCTAGAACTTTGTCACTGAGTTGAGCCATGGCATAAACCTAATTTTATAAGTGGAGAGGGAGAATGAATGTCTGGACTCAAAGGCATGTCCAAAGGGCTGAGGTACTGTCTGTCCAGTTGACCTCAGAGCTCAGGTGTTGAAAAGGTGTGCTCTGGATGCTGAAACACAAATGCTTTCTACTAATTAAATCTCAGCAATTGTCTGAGCTCTTGGGAAGTGACTCCACAGTATGAAGCATCCTGCAGGAATTCAGATAAGGTCTTTGCATGGAAAAATCCTGATTTACAGACATCTGCTTTTCACAGTGTGTACCACTACATTTTAAAAAGTATATTTTAAAAATAAAATTAGTATTTATATTCTCTCAGGGATAACATTATCTCATATCGCATGCATACAAATGGAGGACAGAGTGGTTTGGTATGTTTTGTAGAAAGGTGATAGGATGAACCTCTACTAATGCTTGGTGAAATTTCATCCTTGTGACTCAGTGGTTTCTCAGGAAGCTGTACATTCTTGGTGTTGTACCAAAGTAGTCTCAGAGCTCAGGCTGAAGGCTTCATGTCCAGCAGCCCTGTAATGCTCAGGCTGTGCTGAGATCAGTGGGATTATAGGGGTAGGGATTCCTAGAATGAAGATTTTCGTGTTTTACCGGAGTGATTTACATTTTAAGGCTCAACATTATTGGTGACAGTTTTGGAGTGTATTTTACATATGCTCAGTATTTTATATTTTTTCCATAAAACATAACTAAAACAATGAAAAATAATGCCTTTAAAGATACTGATATGAATCTACTGCTACTATAATGAAGGAGATACATAAATTCTTTAGGCTTTGTAGAATAGACAAACAGCCCTGGGAAAACTCAAAGTACAATGAAACTATTTTTTTCTATGGGTAGTTTATTTCATGCTAGTTGAAAAGTGCTGCTTCCATGGCACCATTAAGGTCATCATATATCCAGCTTTCACTGTGTGTGTCCTCTTCTACACCTGGAAATTCTACTTAGGTTGGAAGAAAAGGCTTTTCTACAGATGTTGAGATGTCCAGTGATCTGGTGGGAGCATTAGTTTCAATGGGATGCCTGGAAATGGTGAATAAATTCTCACTGAACTGGTAAAACTTTGTGCTGTCCATGATGCAGGTGTCACAGGGAGTCATCCTGCCCTGCTTTGTGGTGGGCACATGCCTACTGGGCTTTGGCATGCTTTTGTAGTAAGGCTCTGTTTGTTGTTGAATACCCTGATCTCAAATACCCAAATACAACTCACCTGGATTGTCTGCAAATTTGGCAGAATAGGAAGGAAAGAACCATCACCCAGAAGAGAAAGACACAGTCGTCCTGCCCTTGGCCAGAAGCATGCGGCTGCTTGGCAGAGCCCAGCCTGGCACATGCCTGGTGATGCCCTGCTGATGCTGTGCTAAGATCAAGGATGTACTGAGAGCACAAATTTTTTCTCTGTTTATCCATTATAATAAATGCCCTTAAAGAGAATCTTTTCCTTATGGAATTTGTTGGATAGTCTTACATTAGTCCTAGAATGCAAAATACCTGTTTTGCTCAAGATCTGTGTCTTACAAAGTGTCTGGCAGAAAATCTTATCTGATTCTTAAAGAAGTGAATCATGTAGTTATGACTTCATTTCTACAGTTCAGCTGAATAGGAATCCTTAGATAGGCATTTGAGATTACAGTATCATTTCTGAAGATCAGTGTAGTTTCTGTGTTTCACCAGTGGCTCCGAGTCACTGTGTTTCCCACCTTCATCTGGCATAACTTGACCTGCCCTTTCTGCATCGGCTTCCCGAGATGACGTGCAGCGATAGGAGTCAAGCTCTTGCATTCTCCTCATTTTGTATGGGGGGCTGCTTTTGTCTTTGGAAGAGTTTTGGGGAGAAAAACACCCACTGCAGGTTCAGTACTATAGAAACAGGAAACAAGTGCTTTGTCCCTTTTGATTCTCATCCAGCATTCTAGTTTTAACGGCAGGGATCCAAGAATAATCTCAGTTGACCATGCAGCCAAACCCACCATGATCTCATTGCCAGTGGCCAGCGATGTGTAGGTGGTTACTTAATCAAAAGGGGGTTGTTGTTGCATTACGTTTTTAGAAGATTGTGTAGGTCGCCTATCAACAGAGAGTCCGAACAAAGTACACAGCATTTTCCCTATAAAAATTCCCAGTGCCTGGTGAGTCTTTCCCAAAACTGTGAAAGTTCGGTAAGAGTGGTTTTGCCTGTTTATTTTGTCTTTGTGTTCTTACTTCTTTAATCACATGATGCAAGCAATTTTTTAAAATTTACATTTCTTATTTGCTTAAATTTATTTCCTCAAGCTTCTGATTTGCTTATTTGCTTTTTACTCTACTTAAGTCAGCAGACCTCAGTTAACAGAAAAGACCAGCTAAACTGGTCAGCCGCAAATCTAGTAAGAAAAAAGAAAACCTATTCCCTTTGAAACCAAAAATGAAGGAAAATGTGATATTTTGTTTAATATTTTCATTCTGGGGATTTTTAATGGAATTAAGATAGTTGAAAGTCTAAATTTTTCAGACTGTGTGAAATGGGTGTATTTTTTGTCAGATCCCAGTGGATGGACCATGATGGACCCCATCTCTTCTCTTGTATTTGATCTACTTCCTATTAAAAATTCTTAAACATTAATTGAGCTTGAGAGAGGAAGGGAGAAAAGATAGAGTTATAAAGGCTCTGAAACCTTTTCTTTTGGACATGTGTGCTGCAGGTGGGTCATCCATGCCCTGTTATTGCTCCCATCAAAAAATTCGAGAACTGAAGCAGCATGAGAGTGTTACCTTGTTTATGTGGGTCCCTCGTGTTGGAGCCTGAGTCTCCTGGGGCAGCAGGAGTAGCTGAACCAACTTTTCCTGTGCCCAGTGCATGTGGAAGCTGACATGTAGCCGTTACTGCTTGTCCTGTCCCAGAGAGATAGCTCTCTGTTTTTACCTTGTTTTAATTTGCAAATGCCTTAGGACAACAGAAACCACAGAAAACCAAAAAAAGAAGGCCCATATGCCTAAGACCCCTCTTATTTTCCCAAGCTGGCCCTCCATAGTGCACGGGCACAGTCAGCAACCTGTTGAGCTACCATAGCTGAATTTTCTGGTGTTTTTTCTGTTTCAGAGAGTTGGGCAAGTCTGCATCACCCCATATATCAATAACTCTCAGTTGATACGTAACTGTTTTGAAAGCTTGTCTGTAAACAGAAATGACATCAGAAAAACATAACTGTTGTCTTTCTTCCATTGTTCCCTCATTTTTTTTCCGCTCGAGATAGCAAACCTGAACCCCATCCAGCAGGAAGTGTCACCGTGATTTCACTGTGGGTCACAGCAAGGAGCAGAGCATATCTCCAGGCAAAAGGAACATGGGAATATGGAGACATTTAGAAAAATAAACCTGATGAACTTTATTTTGCTGATGCTGTTTTGAAAGGATACCTTTGAGATTACTAATATGTGGTACAGGTGCAAACAGTAAGGCAGAGAAGCTATTTCCTTATCACTGCTCCCAGTTTTGAAACTCCAAGGCCCCCACTCCAATTCTTCCCACCTCACCCATGCCATCCCCAAAACAGTTTTCGTCCGTTCCTGCTTTAAAACTGCAAGGAGAGAGATTTGAATAGAGCTCTGGCTTGCCCAGGGAAGTTCTTGCTTTAGTCAGACACAGTGAGTGAAAATGTTTGCAGGGGATGTATAGCTGTGAGGAGAATGGAGGCTTTTATGGGTTGTCGCCCCGGCAGCACAGCCAGGCACCCTACACAGGGGCTGTCCCTTTTGAAGTGGGGTAAGTGACATAAAAGCATCTCGGGGTAAACACGCTTCTCTTATGTCCTCTGTACAAAATGCATCATTTACTTGGAGACCATGCCCTGAATGGAGATTTAACGCTGGAGCATCCCATGACTGCAGTTGTTCATCCAGTGCTTTCGTGGATCTTTGACTCTCGTATACCACTGGTTACAGCTGGGGAGGTAGAGAGGCCCAGGAAAAGCCCTTTGGCTGAGGGGTGAATGGACAAGTGTGCTCCCTGTGTCTGGGCTTCATACACCCCAATGCTGGCTGGCATCTCTGCCTGCCCGGCAGTGCCTCACCCAAGCCACTGCGGCCACCACTGCGGCACACTGCGAGATGCAGCTGCAAGCCATGCAAGTCTGCTGGGAGACTATCTTTTGGCTAACGACATTTAGCTCTGCATTTAATTAGAATTAAAATGTAAATTATATTAAACCCTTCTCCCTTTAAAGTTCGGAGAAAATTATTGCAGTAATTAGGCAATAGTTTTGATTATATATGAAACAAGATCAAGCTTTATGGGAGGTGCTGGAGCCCCCAGCAAGTCAGTCTATGAATTTATCTGGTGCAGCGATCTGGAGCGGGGTTTTTCAGCTGAACAGGTCAGATGAGTGCTGTAAGATGCACAGTTTCCATGGACATTAGCATTAAATGGAAATCTTTGTTTTCAGCTGGAGTCTGGAACCTGCACTGTGGCTGGCAGCTGGGTGTGGAGAAGCAGCAGGGTGGGCTCCTTGCCTGTGCACCCTGCCAAGGGCTGGCGTGGCCCAGAGCNTGTGCACCCTGCCAAGGGCTGGCGTGGCCCAGAGCAGGGCAGGGCTCCTGGGCTGGGCACCCCACCGCGGGCTGGCATGGCCCAGAGCGGGGCAGGGCTCCTGGGCTGGGCACCCCACCGCGGGCTGGCATGGCCCAGAGCGGGGCAGGATGCACAGGTGGGGAGCCGGCCCCGCTGCTGAGCGCAGCTGGGCAGGGGAGTCTGGCCAGTCCTTGCCAGCAAGGAAAACCAGCTGAGGTTCAGGGAGGTGTGCAGAGCCCAGAAGGAAAATTGCTCTGCATTTTAGCTAGGAGGAAAATCTCCTCATCAGTTAAATAGTCTGTAAGAAGCTGGTTGTTAGCATGCTCATGCTATCTTCCCACATATCATACTTCCCTCTAAGTATCCCGAAAATCTTCTTGTGCTTTCTGCTCAGGACAGGGACTTATTTCCTTGTTCAACTTGTTGCTCCTGCATCCCTGTCAGCATCCCCTGCCTCCACATCATCCCCTACAGAAGCTGGAGCCCATGAGCACCAGGTACCTGAAGAGCAAGAAGTAATTCTGTGGGAGGGTGTTTAAGGAAATTAGGTGTCTCTTCAGCCTTGCTGCAGTTTGAATTCAAGAGTGCTTATTCCTGCCAGCAGATCCAACTTGCTTTACCTCCTACCCTCCGGAAATGTTCCCCCAGACTAGTGTTATCAACCCAATTAACATTTCAAAATTCTCAGCTTGCAGGTGCTGGTTTCAGAAAAGCAATCCTGTACAGTGTTGAGCAATCCAGTTGGCATCAATTTGTTCTTAATCCCCTGTTCAAGCTGCAGACTGAAATATGCTCTTTTTCTTTTCAGTATTGTGTACAAAGTAAATAATCCTGAACAGCACAAGCTACATTAAAGATAATGATGCCAAAACTGGTTTGTCTATTTCTCTTACGCACGTCGGGAATTCGCAGTTGCTTTATGCACAATTTATCCTCCCACAATTTGGGTATTTTTAGCTGTTTGATTTAGCTGGTACAGCTATGCCTGCTGTCAAGGGAGCTGCGGGGTGAGAGCTCCAAGTCCCACTGCCCACTTTCCCCAGGTGTCCCAGATATTCATCTTCTTTGCAAAAAGAAGTACATTAAGGTTTGACTTGAAATTAAGAGTGCCTGCAGCTTGTAAGCAGAAAAGATGGCTTTGCCTTAAAGTGTCTGAATAGCCTTGTTGGGATCTGTTGCTTGCAACGACCCTGACATCATTTCACAAGTGCGGATGTGGCTGATGCTGCCATGGGGCAGTGCAGTGACAAGGCACAGCCTGGCATGGCCACGACCCAGGTACGTACTCCGTGGCCTGGGTGGCCTGGGGCAGAGCCCTGGGGTGCTCTGAGTTGCTGCAGTGGCAGCAGGAAGGTGCTGGAGGCAGCGTGGTTAATGCTGGTTTAAGGAGAGCTGGTCACTGGCACAGTCACACATTGGCACTCACGCTGCCAGTGTGCACTGTTGCTTGTCTTCCATCAGTCTGCCAGTCTTGCTGTAGTTGATCCCAGGTACCTTCTGTTCCCCTACAGACATGTCTTACCCAGGACTTCCCCCTTCCTTGCAGCTCAGTCAGGACTGGGTTTGCCAAGGTACTTGCATACACCGTGTACCTCAGCTGCCTCCTGTTTTACCTCACTCTGTAATCTAAAATACCCCCGTAATACCAGGTAACACGTCTCTGTCTTCCCTCTTCCTGTGAGTGCTCCAAACCTTCTTTCCTCCCAATGGTGCTGGGCAACATTGGCCGATGTTTTCAAAACAGAGCATCTGCTGAAGGGTGCCTGCAGCTGCTCATCCTTCCTGGAAATTGAGAGATGTTGAGGTACAGATTCAGACACCTGATTTTAGGAAAACTCTTACCACCTTTACAACTCAGGAGGTGCAGTCCATGTGGCATGTTTCTAGTGTCCACATGCTAGCCCTGCTCATCCCTCATGTTTTGCTTTCTGCTCTTGCCATCCTGATTTTTCAGCCCCGAGCCGTTTCCTGGGCAGACTGTTCTTGTTTGGGGCTGCAGGGTCGGGAGTGAATCTCTGTGTGAGTGCACTGGAAACGACTCCGGGAATTAGGCTCTAGGCCCAGTTTTGGCAGGGAGTTAAGCCCACTGAAGTCAATGGGAATCTTCCTGTTGGTGTAATGGGCTTGGGAGCAGACCTGGACTTTGACATTCTTCAGAGCAGTGGTTCCAACATGAACCTTTGGCATTGTGTGAATAATAGATAGTTATTTTTATATATTGTTTCCAAAGCCCACAACTTGTGTTGGCAGTCAGTGCTCTTAAATGCAGGGAGCTGACTGGCAGCCTGAAACAAAGGGACAAAATCAATAACATAATCTTCATGTGGCCGAGGACGATCATCTCCGTGTTGTTGCATCCAACTTGACGTAATGACAGAATTGCTCATCAGCAGTGTTTCTGATTCCAAGGAAAGGCAGGCTTTGACAGAATTCATTAGTGCCTGTCTAAGAAATAGAAGGATGTTATACACAATACATTTATGTTTTTGCAAAGGAAATGATGGAGCGTATTTCTCATGGATGTTACTTTTCTCTTATGGCATCATTTAAGATCACTTTTCTCTAGCAAAAGAGACCTTTGCACTTTGATCTGTTCCTGCTACGAAACAGAGACTCTTTAGGGACACAGAGAGGGTATTTGCCACTGGCCATTGCTCTTGTCTTTCAGAAAGCTAAGACCAAAACCAGGCCCCGCTTCCTTTTCCAGGGTGCCCTGAGGGGACACTAAAACTGGGGTCATACACACTTTCTATCCTGAAACACTTCCTCAGTGAGGCTGCTTGCTAACTGGGAAAACCCTGAGATGGGGTATCTGTAAAGTCACAATTATGCCCATTTTCCTTTTCCTTTCTGGTAATGTTTTCCTGCTGTTTCAGCAAGGAATCTTACTTAGGTTTCCACCTGCCATTTTCCGTGCGGTTTATTTTCTTCCAGGATATTTTCCCTGCATTATAAGCTCCTGAACTTTTTTGTAACATAGAATATATTTTAAGGAGTTTATCTTATGGGTGTTCATAGACTTCTTATTTCTGCTCATGGAAGTGAAGCTTTGTAGTGCCTACAGCAATGGTTTGGAAGGGACCATATTAACACACTGATATTTTATGCATTTTAAATCTGCTTCCATGGTGGTGGAAGCACAATGCAAGGAAAGGACTCAGCCCTGCAATGCTGGCAGATTCTCTGAGGCAAGCCAAAGCTCAGTGCAGGACTGTGCACTCTGTCTCGTTTTTATTGACATCTGCTGATTTTTTACTGCTGTTTGCTCAGCAGGAAGTGTGGTTTGGGTGCCAGCCCTGCTCAGAGAGCCAAGCATTGCCTGCAGTATTCATTTCTGTGACCTGGTGCTACTTGTGCACCCGAGTAGTGCAGCGGACGCTAAAAGCACAGCATCTTCATCACTAATTCCAGGTTTAGTGCTGGACTAGGTGTGTATTAACTCCCACATGTAAAGACATGGCTGGAAGCAATAGGGATGCAGCTTTGATCATTCCAAGGCGTATTACCAAGCAATGGCTGCTACCCATGGCCATGGCTGCTTCTTATGAGTTGGGAAGAGCAAGAGGTTATTTGAACCTATGGATCACTAGCCGAGGATTTTGCACGGCTGTCGTAAAGACTGACATCTGCTATTTCCAGATGTGTTGTAAAGCAAAATTAGAATGGATTTGGGTTGGTATATCTGTGAAAGAAAGCTCCGATGCTAAAGTATTTGTGTAAAGTATGCAGCTTTCAAAATTGGTACTAAGACCTTTGTATGTAATAAGCTTAAAAAAGGGCTAATTATTTTATTTCTGCAAACTTAAAAAAGAAACAAAAGAACCTCTCTGGCCAGGTGCTACCATTGCCAAATATGCATTTCGTTAAACTTTGCTATGTTTACATTTCTAGATAATAAAATTCTTTGGTTTATGGACTGCCAGAAGATAGAAAGCTGAGATTGAAGTATCAGATTTGATAAGGTTTGTTGTTAAGTAAAGGTAATAATGAAACAATGCCTATTTAGTTGATTTTCTAGTTATTAATGTATTTTAGAGAGAGTCAAGTTTTCATTAGCCTTTCTTGTCTTCTCTTTTCTTTGTAATGCATCAGGGTATGTGTTTGCTATTAGATCTTTTCCTTAATCTGATGAAGCATGAAGATGAGTAATTCTAGTTTTAAGTCTCCTCTTCAGCAATGACAATGACCCAAAAGACAACAGTCTGCTTTGATTTCCACCTTCCAGAGAGCACTTTTGTTGAAATTATACAGAGAATAATATTGTCAGAATAAAAATTCAGTGTGCAGGGACCACATTTTTGATTAACATATTTTTGGTGTAGCTACCAGGCTGTTCAGAATTCTCTTTGTTCGTTTATGGGTCTGTGAGACATTAAGAGTCTTATTTTAGTCTTCCCACGTTGTTTTTGATAAACTTGGCTGCAACAGCTCTTAAAAGAACATTTTATGATTTCTTAAGGACATTTGTGTTGCTTTTGTTACCCCAATGTCTCAGCATTTCATCATCTGTACCCCCTACTTCACAGTGTACATGTTAAGTGCTATTATTTCTATTTTATGGAAGAGAAACGCGAGGACAATGTGACAAAAGCCATTGGTACAGGGATTTAGGAGCCAAGCCAACAAAAGGATTGGTTGAATCCTTTTTTTTTTTCCTTGGCCTGTCCTGTGTTTCCCTTTCCTCAGGCTATCCGGGTGGCTTGGGCTGCTATGATCCAGGCCGTCTGCTCAAATCACTCTTAGCAGGATGCCTGCACATCTCGTCTGCCAGCATGATCTCAGTGCTCAGAGCTCCTTCAGGAAGACTCCTGCATGCAGCCGGTTTGCTGAAGCCCCCACATGATGGCTGTGAGAACTGGTGACAGCTAAGCCTGGGGAACGTGTGTGCACTCATCTGTGCCAAGGTCTGCTCCAAAGAGTAAAAGTGTAGCCAGAATTTTCCAGTGTAGCAACTTGAAGGTTGTTTCACACCCCTGACTGAAACCATCTTGCACCTGCCATAACATGATAGGGACTTCTTACAGCTGTATCGTAAGACCTTTGGAAATTCAGATTGTTTGAGCCTTTTTAGCACATTGGTAGCTGCATATGGTGGGCATCTCAAACACTGAAGGCCACGAAGTATTGCCACTCCATAAAATAGTACTTCCTAATGATAATTTTCTGGCATTTCTGGCAGGAAAGATTTTAAACATTCATTGAGTGTTTCAATTGTAAATCTCAAAACACATACATTACTGTGTATTTAGGGCTTAAGTCATTTCCCAAAAAAGACAAAAAAATTCTACTTTCTTTATTGCACTTGTTCCAGCCCTCAAAGCGAATGTTGTCTGTTGAAAGTAGAATAGATACTAATTTGGTCTCATAAAACCACAGATTGTTTCAACTTTCCTTGAGTTTCTGAATGAATAGATGATCAGATCCTCTGATGCTGCTCTCAGCCTAACTGGTGATATGAAAGAGGCGCTTGTCCAGCCAGCTCTATAGCTGTGCCATTCTTTTGTTGCCTATAGTACACATACTCTGCTCCTTTTTCACTCTCTTTTTATTTTAATGCTCTGCAACAGGGTTGCACAAAGCTGAGTTGGCTTTTAAAACACAACTTCATTTTGCAGCTATATGTCTGTGCCCAGTTTTCTTTTGTGCCGCCCATGGAACAAGGAGGCTGTGTGGTATCTGACACCAGGCTTTTTCCAGTGATTTATTAACTGTGTCAGAATAGCTGTTGTGAATTCTGGGAAGCTCTTGCTTATTGTGACAGTTGATATTGATTATGACAGTTTGTAGACTCTACTGCATTGTCAGACAGTGGATCGTATTTTGTCTTCTTACTATACATACCATGGACTATAGATCATAGTGTTTTCTTAAAAAAAGGACCCATTGTCCAGCATTCTGGCTGGTATGAGAGAACTTCTGTAGCATATTGTGCAACAAATAGCAAAATAGTTCAGGCACCCTATGGGACAAATAGGCAAATGTCAATTGCTTTAGGAAAAAAAAAAGTGAGTAGTTTGTTGTGGCCTTTCAGGGGAATGAGCTGTGCAAATGATAGGCATGGGTAAACTAGTCTGAGGATGTCATTTATGAAAACACTGGTATCCCATATTGTCTGTTGGCCAGAAATCCACAGACCATGTAGGAGGAGGTTGCAGTGAGGATTTTGGCTACCAATCATTTGTAAAGGTTGCTTTGCGTCTTGATGGAAGCTGCGACTACACATTTCTAGAATGGGTCTGAGGGAGAGAAGATAAAGATTTTTGCAAACTCGGGAGAAAATGAAAGCTGGTGTGTAAACTTCTGTGATGGGCACACAGAATCATAGAATTTTTTAGTTTGGAAAGGACCTTTAAGATCATTAAGTTCAACCATTAACACAGTATTGCCAAGCCCACCATTTAACCATTTCCCTAAGGGCCACATCTACACATCTTTTAAATACCTCCAGGGATGGTGACTCCACCACTTCCCTGGGCTCCCTGTTCCAATGCCTGACCACCCTTTTGGTGAAGAAATTCTTCCTCATACTTAATCTAAGCCTCCCCTGGAGCAACCTGGGGCCATTTCCTCTTGTCTTGTCACTTGTTACCTGAGAGAAGTCAAACAGATGACTCCAGACAATGACCCCTCCTGGCTGATTGGTTTTAGCCAGGCAGTAGTTAAAGTAGCACACAGAAGAAGAGATTTTTGTATTTGCATAAAAGCTGCTTCAGTGGGGAAAAAAGTCAACAGCTGAACTTTTACAGACAACTTGATAGGAGGAGGGAGTCAAAAGCCATTTTGTTATGCTGCTGTGATTTACTATATGGCTGCTAGAATACTGGAGGAAAAATCTTCCAACAATACATTTCTTTTTAAAACAAAACTGACTTGAGATGAAGTGGTGATAGTGAGTAGGAAAGAAATCATTCTGATTTTTTCTGTTCTATTTCTGCATGACCGTAACAGGTCATAAAGTTACTTTGAGATAACAAACCTTAGCAAAATGACATTTAGCAGTCTATGCTGTTAGAATTTTGATCTCACACTGATTGATTAAAATACAGTTCCTGATGTAATTTTACTTTGATGTGATTCAAAATCCATTTCTGCACATACCTTGTGGTCTAATTGAAATCAGACTTAATAGCAGGTTACTTGTGTAATGATTATTGCTGGGATACTTCAAACCAAGACTGTGCCACTGAGCTGTGGCCTAAGGAAGCTGGGCTCAGTTCTTAACCCCACTCTGGGCCTCATATTGGCCAGTCAAACCAATTCATCTCTCTCATGGGATGAACTCTTGCCCATTTAAGGTTGTTTGTTTACACTATGACATCTTTCAGAAGGAACATTTCCTAACGGAAGCCACTCTTAATCTCATCTGGGATTTCTAGGTGCTGCTCTAATACTAACCATATTTTCTGTAATGTGATCTGTGTTTTAATGAGTCCCTAATGTCAGCAAGGAGACAGATTTAAAGTAAGTGATTTGATTTCAGTGATGATGCAATTTCCCATTCCATACTTGCATTGAAGTTGGATTAAATTTAGCACTCACTGTGTCATAATTATTTTCCATAATGACAGAATAATCTAGAGTTTGTACATGCACAGCACTACTGTAAGCCTCAGGGTGTACTGAAATTTTCCAGTGGCATCTCTCAGTCCAGTGTCAGGTATTAGTGCTGTATTTTTATAATGACTCGTTTTATTGCAGAACAGCCACAGCAGTATCAGAAATGCCTTAATGGAAGGATAAAATGGAAGAGGTTTTAAATGTCTGTTTTTCACAGCAGGCATATTTTATTTAAGGTTTTTTTTCTAATATTCATAAAGGATTTTTAAGAAGCAACATTGTGAGAAATGAAGAAGTTACGGCATTCAAGTATGAAGACTTGTTTCCTTAGATGACTTATGTCTGAAGCTCTGGTCACAATTATCTGTCTGTGCAGAGTTCTGGCTCCTTAAGCCTGAGACCACACCTGAAGAAGATACTTTTGGTATTGTGCTGTGAAAAGCAACAGCTTCCCAGCACGTGTTGTAGACTAGCAGTCACTATCATGAGAGTCCCCTTCCTCTTGGCTTCCCCTTGGCCATCATAGAGCCCTCAGACAGCTTCCACACTAACCCTTGCTAGTTTTTTGCCTGGGATCTTCTTCAGGTGTTCTGGCCTCTTTGAGTTACAATTTTTAAGAAATTTTCTTTTGTTTTCCTGAGAAAAGGCAATGGTAATCACTGCAGAAGGTGGATGCATTTCCCTCTCTCGTCCTGGTGCCCTGAACTGACTGCCTTGCAGGTCTGTTTTATTTTCAGGAGACTGTGGGAGCCTCCTTGTCCGTAGGTTGAAGCCTGCTCTCTGACATCACTGTTACCTTTCTTCCCTTCAGATGGCGTTCACAGTGTCACTGCGGTCTGCACCCTGCGTGTCACCATCATCACGGATGACATGCTCACCAACAGCATCACAGTGCGGCTGGAGAACATGTCCCAGGAGAGGTTCCTTTCTCCCCTCCTGTCCCTGTTTGTGGAGGGGGTTGCAACTGTGCTCTCCACTGCCAAGGACAGCATCTTTGTTTTCAACATCCAAAATGACACGGATGTCAGCTCCAATATCCTGAACGTCACCTTCTCAGCCTTGCTCCCTGGTGGCATTCGAAATAAGTTCTTCCCCTCTGAGGACCTGCAGGAGCAGATCTACCTCAACAGGACGCTGCTGACCATGATTTCGACGCAGAGGGTGCTGCCCTTTGACGACAACATCTGCTTGCGTGAGCCCTGTGAGAACTACATGAAGTGTGTCTCTGTCCTGAAGTTTGACAGCTCGGCCCCGTTCATCAGCTCCAACACCGTCCTGTTCCGCCCCATCCACCCCATCAACGGCCTGCGGTGCCGATGCCCCCCGGGCTTCACGGGGGACTACTGTGAGACAGAAATTGATCTGTGCTACTCCAACCCTTGTGGGAGCAATGGGCTGTGTCGAAGCCGAGAGGGGGGCTACACTTGTGAGTGCTACGAGGACTACACTGGTATGTGTTTTCTTATCTTTGACCTGTGATTTATATGTTAGACCATCAGCCAGGCCAGCTCTGTGTCAAGCTGAAATTGCTGGCATTCTTAGTCAAAGGGAGAAAAACTCCTGGCACTGCCTTCCTGTCAGGAGAAGGCTTGTGAGTGTCACTTAGGGTAAGTCCCATATCTCTGAGCGTGCATGGCAGTAGGAACCATGCCTTGCTCCAGGTCATGCAGGGGGACTGTCAGCTGCTGAAGAGATTTGCACTGGTGAGTTTCTGCTCAAAATGCTTTATGCAAACACATTTCTTCTGTCGGGAAGCAAAAAGGTGGGAAACATCTCCTGGTCCATGGGTTTGCATGTAAACCCATTCCAGGTCCCTTCCCATACCAGGGCACAGCGTGGGTGCACAGCCTCGGTAGGAGTTCCTCAGCCCTTGGTCATCAGCCAGCACAGAGCATTAGGATTGTTCTTGTTCCCAAAAAGCTGCAATAGTACACACTTAAGGGAAATACTGTAAGTCAGCTCTGGTTTGTAGATGTTCAGATAAAACTCCAGAAGGATGTAGCTGCTTCCAGGCCTGTCTCCACAGCCCGCTGAGGAACGTACTAACCTCATCAGGGACTTGACAGCTAATAAAGATCAAAGTGCTGCTTCTCAAATGCTCCTGAGAAGTTACGAAAGAATATTAGGTGAATGTTTTCTGGTGCTTCAGTAAAGTCAGTGGGATTATTTATGTATTTGAAATTGCACACACATTTAAGCACTCTGCACTGTCGTGCTGCCAGCTGTAATTTACACTGGCAGCTCAGCAATGTCTGCTGTGACCCTTGCAAACAAGGGGTGAAGCAGAGGGGGTTGATTCCCAACACTGCCTCTCACTGCTGAAGTTATAAAAAATTGAAAACATAAATTATTTAAGTTCTGATGTAAAAAAAATCTAGTTGATATGGATCCATCCCTCCACATGGAAGGATTTTCCTTCACTCTCTCTGGCTTTTGCCTCAGGGCTGTCATCAAAAATGTGACTGTGGAAGGAGCCAGGAGTTAGTGAGCAGGGACATGGCAGCAAAGGAACTGAGCTTTTCCCAGCACGGGGGACAGGAGATGCTCCCTGAAATTTATTCAGGGCTTGGGGCAGCAGGACCTTTCTTAGAAGATGGGGACAAATTTCTTGCCTGATGAGAGAAACCCTGAATAGAACTGTGAGATGGTTGGGGTATTTGGTGTTTGTTGAGGAGTAATTTTCTTGCCAAGCTTCTCATGAATGACTTCCACAGTGAAATACATTGTAAAGTCCATTATCCATAAATACACAATACATACAGAATTGGGCATCACAAAATAGATTTTATGATCAGTAGATTTCATTAAAAGTGTTTGCATACTATCGTACTGCAAGTAGGAATGCTTAGAAGTAGGAAGTTTCATTAACCAAAGATATGCATAAAAATGAAGTTAATACATCCATGTCTTAGTTTTGGAATGACATGCATTCCATCACATTTTTAGAATCTCTTGCTAGAAATCTTCACAAAAAAAGGCTAAATATACTTTTAAAAGGAAAGATAATAAGCTTATATTAATAATTGATAAACATGTTTAATACTTAATGCTGTAGTCAGAACAAACACCGTGCATATTTAAAAGAGAACCACCATATTATTCATACACAAAGAAAGATTTGATCTGTAAGTTTATTTTCAGTGCATAGTTGTTGAGTTAAAAATTAACTGTCTTGCTGCCAAGATACCAAAGTGGTCAGAAGTTAAGGAGTGAGCACTGCTTATAGCTTTGCTGTCTTTAGGTTTCAGAGTTAACTACACTTGAGTGAAACACTTTCTTCTTTGGAAGGACAGTTTGATCACATTCAGATTGGCCAGGGAAAAACACTTCCAATTGTGATAAACAGGGCTCTGGAAACCTTATCACATAAATTGATACAAATATTATTGAATATTTCTGTTTTATTACCAGGTGAATGCAGTAGAAATTTAGTATCTGCTCTGTGGTTGGTTGAAGTTACTTTGATGCCGTGTTGCATGACAATGTTTTGTTCATCAAACTCAAACATCTACCCACATATGGTGGCCATTAGTTGGTTGATTTTCATCCTCTTTACTGAGCAAGGTTGAAAATGTTATCAACAAGTAATCTATTACCAGAAATATTTCATGAAGATACATTATTGAATTTTGTCCCAATCTCCCTTAAGAATTGTTATTTTACCAATGATTTTAGTACTTTCTTTAAATTTGTTCATATCCATTTGCAAGTTCAATTTATATCTGTTAATCATAATATTATGTTTTCAGCTTGGATGTGAATTTATTATTTACAACAATCCAGATTTTCTGCCTATTTGATATGTAAATAGCACAGGTTAGTTGGTTTCAATAGCAGCAGTGTGTACAGGCTCATGGAATGCAGTGGCCATAAATAGGAATGAGCAGAGGATTGCTACGTCTGAAGGTTGCAAGATTCTGGTGTTACTGAAATTTTATCATAGGGCTAATTCAGTGTAGTAATATACCAGTATGAGGCACTTGCAAATCTTTGAATTAATTGTAAAAGATGAAATATGAATGGTAATAGTCTATGAAATGCAGCCTGCTTTGGGAGCTCTCATGTTTCCATTTCCCAATTAAGAGCCTACATAGAAAAATAATTATAAGAAAATACTAAGATCTGTCATCTCTCTGGGGAGATAGGCTGCAATTTGAGGAGAAATCACTACACAATCATAACCCTGTACTGATTCTATCTGACTGGTCACCTACTAAAAATATAGTGTTTATTTCCTGTACAAGACAATTATGTCCTATCTTAACAGGATGGAATTTCCCTCCATTTTTCCAACCTGCTTTGAAGCCCTTCATTTGTTTTGATGTAATTGTTAGTCATTTATACATGATGAAAGTTTCTCTGTCTTCAGGAGTCTTCTGTTACGGGCACAAAGGTAAACTGAGCTTCTACAAAGTATTTCTGAAACCTGATTACTGGCTAGGCTGGGGTGATTTGGAATTCACTTCCTGTGATGTAAGGAGGTGAGTGAGGAAGTACATATATTTTTAATCCTTTTTTTTTTTTCAGACTTAAAACCTCTTTAACTTCTTTATATACAAATTAAGCTAGAGAAGTGAACAATGTACATACTAATAATTGTGCCATTGATAGTAGAGAGCTGTGTGCATGACTAAAGGTTAAAGGATGTAATTTTAGTTAAGCAAACGAATTTATTGAACACTGTATAAAGCCTGTATAATTTTTCCAGCTTCGTTTCATATATCTTCGAGCACTACAGAAGCAGCTGAGATGAGCTGTAGGCGAAGGCTTAGACACAGGTGGAATCGTCTGTACTCCCCAGGGGGCAACCCCTTGAAGTGCAAATGCACCATGTCATCCACACCAGTTTTGGAGGCATGGATGCCACAGCAGCTCCTGCATGAGTTGTACTTCCAGCCCCACCTTGGTGCCTCCTACAGAGTACACCACTGTGGCCATAAGTCAGCACCTTTTTGGGTGTGAATTCCCACTGTTCCTGCCCTGCCATGAGTGGGTGCCTCCTCCAGTGCTATTCTCCTGGTCATCCTGCTCAGCAGCCACCAAGACTGCTCTCGTCCATGGTCATGTTCCCAAAAAGCAAAATTTAATTGACACACAACGAAAGCACTCTAATGGAAAAAAAAACCCACCAACTCCTGAAATAAGGAAGAGATTTAATGTTCCCACAGTCCTCCTTAGCATTATCACATTCTCTCTGCCTCCTTTGCTGTGCAACCCCTAGCAAGGAGCAGTTTGTAGGGGAAAAAGGTCATCAGAGAATTCCCCATATCCTTTGCATCTCTCCTTGGATTTCACTTCAGAGAGAGAGGAGAAATCTTATGTGGTTGTAAATCTTCTAGTAATCAAATACAGCAATTAGAGATCTTTTGCGTGTTACACTTTCCTCCCTCCGAATTTGTATTTGTGATACCATATTGACATGAGGAATCATGACATCTAATGTGCCTGCTATGAATTCTGACTTTGTGTCATGAGAAGGTAATTATAGCTGGTTTCTCAGCATCCTGCCAGAAGTTCCTAATCATATTGCTTAGTAAGTTCTCAGTGTTTGGCTCTTGCAAACACAGAACATAAAAGTAAATGTGAGGATATCTTCTGCTTTATCTTTACTTATATCCATTCTTCAGATAGTAATTTCTCAGCTCACTCTGATACCAGATTCTCATTTTTCAGGCCAAAGAGATTTATTTCAGGGAATTTCAGCTTGCAGGTAGAGAAATCTGGCAGCCACAGAAGTCATAATGAGTGTTTTATCTTGTGCAAGAAGGTCTGAAATTCCACTCTCAATTGCACTGCTGCAGCTTGGTGGGATCACAGGTGTGTAACAGCCAAATCCTGTACAGCAAATCTAAATTTGATTCCTTCAGGTTCCTCACTGCATCTTTAACTCCTTGTTTAGCTTATGAGAGGCCATGGTTTTGTGACAGCAAGGCTGAACAAAAGTTATCCTTACAGGCCTGTGGGGCTTTGACAGCATTTTCAAGCAGGTGTGACCAAGTTTTTCTTTAATACAAACCACCAAATAAGAAATTCTGTCATTCACAAACACTGGCATGAATGTGGGGGCATTGTCCTTGCCATGTGACAGCTTCATGGGTCATCTCTCTGATACTTCATTCAAATATTAAGGGAACACAATGTAGGTAATGAAATGTTTTGTATCATTGCTGCCTTAACAGTATCTTTTAGTCTAGGTCTTCAGAGTTATGGCACTGGATTCCAGGTGGTTTTACATACTAAAGAGATGAAAAACTAGGCAAGGTCTAATACTCTAAAAACCATATAGTCAATTTTAAGAGTTTAATTATAATTACAGTTATTAGAGTGCTGGATGATTTGCAGTACTTCCAGAATCTGAACTCTTAATGGCTTTTTATGAAGTTTTTCTGCTGATTTTGGATGCAGGAAAAGTTGAAGAGAAGTGCTGACTAACTTTCATTGTTTCTCAGTGCCTTGAGTAGAACACCTGGTTGCCTTGCCTTGCAGTTTCTGTATGGCAATACAGTGAAAAAGCTTGTGGAGGGTGGTTGCATCCCAGTGAAGGTCTGGACAGTGTTGAAGGTTTAAACACTTTTCTAATTTTTTTTCTTTTTTCAGCAGTGCTATGTGCCATGCCATTATTCTGATGCTTGTAGTGAAACTAGGTCTTCATAACAGCATCACCACTTCCCTTTGATTGCTGTGAACCTGACTCTGCAGCTTTTTCACATCTGACAGAAAGATAAATAATTGTTTGCTTGTAAGATCCATCCTTATAATTAGTACTCCTTGGCTGATGTCCCAGCACTGTCTTTTCCATCCATCTTCAACTTTCTCTGTTTCATCAGCCCTTTTCTGCCTTTACTGAATAAGCAGACATCTCTGTTGGTGTCGACATGGCAAGCTGTGCCCCCATGTTGGCAGCAGCTGTATACAGCCAGGTACCTCTGTTTCGTCCCAGGTGCTCACAGCACTTGGGTGGCTGGCAAGGACCCCATAAGCAGTGCAGTGGATGGTCCAGAAGCAGAGCTTAAATCCTCCAAACATTTTTCAGAGCATGACTGGCGTAAAAGCTGGAAAAGGCTATCATTATTGTTATTTATTATCTTCATCAACGACATAGACAAAGGGATCGAGCACACCAAATCTGCAAATTTCTCAGATGACACCAAGCTGAGTGGTGCAATTGACACACCTGAAGGATGGGATGCCATCCAGAGGGACCTGGACAAGCTCGAGAAATGGGCCCATGGGAATCTCATGAGGTTAAAGAAGACCAAGAGCAAGGTCCTGCACCTGGGTTGGAGCACCCCCAGTATCAACACAATCTAGGGGATGAAGAGATTGAGAGGAGCCCTGCCAGGAAGGACTCAGAGGTGCTGGTGGACGCGAGGCTCGACATGAGCTGGCAATGTGCTCTTACAGCCCAGAAAGCCAATTGTGTCCTAGGCTGCATCAAAAGCAGGTCAAGAGCAGCTGAGGAAGGGCCATTCCGGGGCTGCCCATGGTTGGAAACCTGGGGGGGGATCCCTGTGAAAGACGTTTCTTTCCTGACACAGATTCTCGGCAGAAGTCTGTGCACCCACTGACCTGGTGTGTTTGGCTCTGAGATTTGCCGTGCATGTTAAAACGGGTCCTTGCTTCTTTTTGTGGCAAGGTTTGCTGTTCACACATGCAGGGATGGGGCCGGCATGCCGCAGCCTTATGGCAGGACCCAAGTGATACTGGGCTGGACCTGAGGCTGTGGCCCAGATGTCACAACTGCATGACTGCTTCCTCCAGAAGATAACTGAAACAATAAAAACAGGGTAAAAAAATTCAGTCAAATTCTGAAGTCTTATTATTGTCATGTTTCTGTTGATTATATTCCTGTCCATGTCTGTCACCAAGTCACAGGAGATGAATGTTGCAAATCTGGAGTTTATATCAGATTCACAGGACTCACTGAAGAGGTCTACTATTTCTCTAGGTGGGTTTTTATGTGGAGGCTATGTCCTTCAGCTAATCTTCAACCTACGCTCACTTGTCAGGATGCAAAAAGCCTTTCCTAATTGGATTACGGTGGTGTATTTGTTGGCAGTTTAGTTCTCAAATGCTGTACATGGCCTGCAGCCTTCACAGCAATCTGCTATGCTTTTTCTTAAACCCGGGCAAAGAGTTTTACCGCATTACCCTCATCCTGATGTGCATAAACTAGCTACTGTTTAAAGGTCCACGGTTTTCTCAGCCATGTCCAAACCCTCCTTGCCCCTCAACCCAAGGTTCTACATGTGGGATGGTCTTTGATTCAGCTGAACTGCTGCATGTACTGGGGGTTTGGATGCCTCTTCTGGAGCCTTGTGCCTTATCTTCCTTGCCCATGGAAATATTTGCACTGATCAAAGTCCCTTGCTGTCATGTGGAAACCTAGCTACAGACTTAATGTTGTGTTTGTTCTTTTTAATTAGTTTTAGAATTATTTGACAGGACTCATGTTCTTCCAGGGTACTCCTGCAGTGGAGGCACTATGGGTGTTTTGTAGAAGCAAGCAGCAGATCACACATCAATGTAATCATTTAGCTCTGGCTTCAGGAGCTACCTTAGCGACTGATCTCCAATACACTCATGAATTCAGCTCTTCCAAACAGTTCAGGGTCTAAGAAATCCTCCTTACTGATTACGGCTTATCTTCTTTTGCTTCTCCATAAGACAGCTGTGGGGCTGGCTTCTTCCTTCCTTCATTTAGCCACTCGCCTCATTTGTCAGCTGAAGAGTCTATCACTGATCATTTTACACTTTCTCCCCAGATTTTGATAACAAAAAAAAAAGTAAAAGTAGGATGTAGCTAAAATTCAGTAACAGGATAACTTGAGCAGTAACCTGTTTCAGGATGGTTCCATTCTCACAGTTACATTTTTACACTTGCTTGCTCTTAATGCCCTTGGTGTCTTTGAGATCACGGTGGAATATGGAGAGAAGGCAGGTTTTTGGTTGTGGGCTGTACAGTACAAAGTCAAGGCTTGCAGACATGAGAGCCCTGCAAGCACAGACTCTGGTGAGACAGGGTTGCAGCTGTGGGACAAGTGCTGTCCTAGCTCTTCTACAATGCAGGTGTTTAGTATCGAGGACTGATGGCCAGGTATAACCTCAGGATGTTTGGGGTTGGAAGGGAGCTCTGAAAATCAGCTAGTCCAACCCCCCCACCATGGTAACGTTGGTTTCAGTCTCTTTTCTTCAAGTCAAATCTCATTAAATACCTGTTGTGAAAATAACACATTTGACCCTGACACCATGCCCAGCTAAGCTCCTGTCTGCTGTCAGGCAGCTGGCTTTGCATGAGCAAGGCAAGCTGCTAACCTGGTGTGGGTCCCTGCCTGTCTCTGGCACCTGACCTCTCCTCCCACCCCTTGGCAAGGAAATGTGCTATGAGTATGAGCTTATCAGTGGTGTCCAATGGGAGAGAGATATACAGTGAGCACCTCAGGTTTCCTGTTGGCATTCTGGTTAACAACAGACTGGTCTAAATTTAGGATTCCCTTTGTTCTAGCGCATGTGAAATCTCTTTTATTGTCTTTAACCTGTTGGACGTGTATTTCATTGTGTATGATATTGCTCTGTCAATTTTGAGCAGTTTCTTAATTATTCTCCTGGTTTTATATTGATGGTATTTCTGTTACCACACCTAAATGGGAGTCACAATTCTCCCAGGCTTTTTGAAAACCTTTGTTATAGTGCATTTTCTTATCATCATTGGTAAAACTAAAAAAAAGTGGGAAGTGAAGCGTAATTCATCAAAGTAGAGGTATTTGATATTATAATTTTATAGGTACATGTAAAACCCATCCTCACTAATGTAGCTAAATTCCCACACACTGTCATAATTGTGAACATATATATGCATTGCAGATCAGTGGTCTGACAGCAATTACACACATAGAGGTTTGTTTTCAATAAAATATTTTAAATAGCAGTTTATTAAACAACAGCAAATCTCTCTGTGACTGTACTTTACAACTGTGTTTTTATTAATTTAGCCAAGTTGAGCCTTGTGTAACATAAGATTTGGGGGTTTTTGTCCTCATTGTTTAATTTCAAAAATGTTAGCTGGATGAAATTTTAAGCTGCACAAGTGCATTCTCATTACCCAAACATACACTTGCTAAATGTCAAAATAATCCATATGTTAGACTACCCTTTAAGTGGTGATGGTTTTTTCTCACTGAAAACAAATCAGATAAGGAAAAAGGAGGAGAGAAAGGAGGAGAAAAACCCAACAACTTGCCTATAAGTTATTTGTGCAGAAGATAAAATCATAATGAGATAGTATTTTTTTCCAGTATACCTTCTGTTCTGGAAAGCTCCTCACAGTGTTCACAGCACATCAGAGGTAAAGACAAAAAATAAAAAGACATTTCAGGACATCTGAAGTGAAATAACAAAAAAGAGATTTAGCTTCCAAGGACCAAGGTAATGGGGCTCCTTCTCTCCTGTCTGCAAATTAAAAACTGGGAAACAAAACTGGGAAGCAGTAAGACTGAATTATCAAAAACATGTCGGACTTCTGTATATAGATTTGTAATTCCCAAATTAGACATTTTTTATTTTCATCGGTGGATAAACAATGGGAAAGTGGCAGGAAGGATGGCTGAGTGCAGAGATGAGGGTATCAGGATGATAGCCTGTTAGGAAGGAAAAAAAGCATAAAATAGTTTCTTGTGTCTCTGTTCTTTGTGTTATGATGATTGAAAGTTTTGACAGTTGAGCACCAGACTGAGGCACTTGGCCTTGAACGTCAAGATAATTACAGTTGTGCAGAGCGTGGTGGGAACCACAACTTCATTGTTGTTGCAAATGCTCTTTTGTTTAGAGCATCATGGTTCAGTGCCTGCATGCCAGCCCTGCTCCTCCCGGGGCGGGTTTTGTTCTGCGACCCGCGCTGCATGGTGCCCCCAAAATGCAGCTTCCCGAGCAGTCACCAGCCTCAATTCTCAGTTTCTAAAAATCAAGATGAAGATACTTTACTTCAGGCTGTCTCTCAAATTCTCCATATGAGACCTTTTATACAGCATTTTCATACAGTATAATTAAAAAGCATATTTTAATTAGATAGGCCGGCTTCCAAGGGTCAGCACAACTGATGTATATGTTGTAAGAAAGATGAAGATAGGAAGATGAATGCCTTATATTAATAATTAAACACATTCTAATTGACACAATGAAGAGTATTAACTCTAATAAGATGGTAGTCATTTAAGGTTACTTTAAAATTGAATGGTATTTAACAAAAAGGCTGAATTTTAATCTACTGGACTGCTGTAAGGAGAGTTAAGTACAAGCTGTGAAGCTGGCTGGATTAATTTTTTATGAGTCCATTTTAAAATACTTTTTAAGAAAGTAACGTTTGAATTTCCATCTGTTCTGTAGGTTTAAAAATATGCGGATTTTGAGATTTTCTGTGCAAGATGTGGGTGACAATCCCTTTTTCATGACTCATTAAGAAAAAGTCAATTTCCCTGATTAAGTTGCTTTTTGTTTTCAGTTTATGTTCCTGAGCTGTATACCAAACATTTTTGAGGCTATCAAAACATAAAATTACAGGATTATCTTTTTAACCCTAATCCTTTTAATTTGACAAGCAAAGGGGCATTTTTGATTGGTTTTTTTTCAGAATTTTCTTTCAGTGTTTAACAATGAGAATTTGATGAGCATCAGATTGTTTTGCCAGTGTTATCTACTCCATGATGCTACCTCTGAACTACGATTCACAGTAAAGAAAGTTACAGAGTGCTTTTAAGTATACCTTTCTTTTAAGCTAATACTTCTCATATAAAATGAAAATATAGAGCTCTGAAGTCCTAGCTTCCTAACGTGTAATTACAATAGTAGATTGACTTTAAGCATGGTTTTCTGTTGCATTATTAATATTTTATGGCTTCTCTTCAGTTTTCTCACTAATTGGCCACTACGCTTCTTTCCACCAGAGCTTCTGGGACCACCTAGGATGTTAAGGGGCATGATTTGATTTAAGGTCTGCCTGGTTCTAAATTGCCGTGATATTTACCACAGCATTTGGTTACACAGAAAATGGGAGAGTGAGATTTTCCTGTGAAAACTTCTAATTTATGTAAAACACAGAACACAGGCTCTCACCAGCCTTCCTTTAGTGGAGATGTGCAGAGTTAGCTGCTTGTGCAGTCAGTCCCAGCGAGCTGCTGGAGATGGCTCCTTCTGTGTTTTGTCTCCTGTCAGCTGAATCATCACGTCTGCAACAGTTACATGGAGAGCATTAAGTGGGATCTTAGTGAAATAAGGGCTGAACTCCCCTAAAGAAAACAGCAATGTTTGCCCATGAAAGGGAGATGCTGATCTTCTTTTCTGCATATTCTTTACCCTTCATTTTTCTTCTTTCTGAGGGCAGTTATTTGCAGATGTGTTGCCTTTTTGAACTGCTTTGAGATGCTAACTTGATCAAAAGTAAGTGCTAGAGCTTTGCTCTTGCCCACTAATTTAGGAACTGGGAGTTGCAACCCTTTGGTGATCTCTGTGAAAGCAGCTTAGGGAAACCAGGCTGAAAGTGAGCAGGAAGCCTGGTGGTGCCTGAAAACCTGTCTGGTTTTCCAGCTCCTGAGTTCCTGTTGATAAAAGATGTTATTGCACACACACCCCTGCCACAGCCACCACACCTTGCTTGCTTTCCTCATTCACATAAACAGTTTAATGTATTTTGAAAAGTCCAGTGTGAGGCCAAAACAGCCGGTGGAACAGCAGCCTTGTGGTATTTGGTGCCCAGGAAAAATTGCAACTCTATCGGATGAAATAATCTTTCTTGTCATCAGAGCAGAAGCACAGTAAGTCTATCCCCTTCTTCTATCTCGCTGCTGCCCATGGAAGGAGGTGAGAACTCGGCCTGGCAGGTGGTTCCCATGCTGAAGTGCCTGTGGGTGTGCAGAGATGCAAATATGGACCAGCCTGCGAAGGTTGTCCCGAAGGGAATCTGTCCTGCCAGCCATGGTGGCTGCTCCCGCCTTTGGTTCCCTCCATGTGCCCCTTCTTGAGTAACACACCTGGAGAGGAATCAAGGGGCATAGAGAGCCAAGAAAACAAAATATGATATCAGATGTGTATACAGTAAATATAGACAGTGATTGTGCCTCTTAAAAATAAATGGAGGGAGGGATATTTCTCTGTAAATGAATGTGTTATGCAGAGGGGTGCTTTGCTCTTACACCTCCAGCTTCTTCACCAGTTTTAAGGTGGGATTTTTAGGAAGAGATTTATTCCAAATAATAATGCAAATGGCAGACACAATGGCGTAATCTAGTTTGAGGTTTATCTTTGACATCTATAATAATGTTATCCCCCTGATAATACATCCAGAGATAAAGCTTAGGCTTTTATTGAAAAGCACTGCTTCATCACCATCTCTTACACCAAATCACTGCAATTTGCATTATGATGAATTGTCTTACATGTGAACCTGTCACAGAGTTCAGCATAACTGGAAATTTTTGTGCATTTCTTTTTGCTCTTGTGTAGACTTGTACTGTTTAGCTCTATGAGAGAGACAGAACCTAAAAGGTCTCTAAAGCTTTACCTTACAGATCAAATGCAGAAGGAGATGACACCTTGCGAGGGCCCTGTACCTTACAATAAATGGTTCAATAATTTAGAGAGCTTAGAGACTGTTGTCAAGTCAGCCAAGAGTAAGGACTAAGACATTAAGAAATTATCCATTGGACTCCATAGGACAAAATTTGTTGTTAAGTAAGTGTGGCAGGCTAAAGGCTTGGATGCTAAAGGCCTTTTCCAGCCAAAACGATCCTGTGATTCTATGGGTTATTCTCCTCCACCAGATCTAAAGCATTCCAAAAAAGTGCTTTTCCTCAGCATTTCCTCAGAAGCCTGGGGGTGATTATGTCTGGAGCTGTGGGAGCAGGCAGCAGGGGAAAACCAGATACATCGTGTGCATCTCTGCCCACTGGCCCATTGCAGGACACCAGTGCCCAGGTTTCACACAGAGATGTCTCTTCACGAGCTTGCCATTAAGCATGTGCCCCACCTCTGCAAAACAACCATCCGGCACTTTTTTTGAGGTATTGGCACCAATCCATGGGCTGTAGAATCATGAGTTACCTCTTTTCCTTCCCAAACCATAAGGTGGGCTTCGGAATTGGATGTTTTCTTAAATGGAGAATATTCTACTGTGGCATCTGGCTCCTTGCTCACCTGGGTGCTATCACGAAAAAAACCCACAATACTTCTGATAAATCTTGGTTGCACTTCTGGTGCTCACGGAGGCTGTTCTGGCCTCATGGCTGGAAGGGGAAAGGTGAGTTGCCTGGTGGAGACTGAGTGGAAACTTAATGCCTGGGAATTTTTAATCCTCAACAAATACAAAAGAGGAGAGAACACACGTATTCAGTTGTGACTTTTGTCTATGCTCTGTTCTTGCTGGCACTGGTGGAAATTGCATAGGAGAATGAGGTTCAGTGATCATGCAACACTGAGAAGATATCATCTTGAGAACATGCTTATAATTTGTGGAATCCACAGACTAATCCATTTCTCCAACAGATGTGCCCCAAATATCACTAATCCTCCTCAGTATTGCTTCTTCTCTCTCCCATCTCCCCCAATTATTCTATCTCATTTAAATGCAAAAACAACCCAAATCATCAATCCATCCATCCTTCTCTGCAGGGTGTCTTTTGTTTTGCTTTGTTTTGTGATCAGGGAAGGGGAGGAGTCAAGGGAAAATGGAACATCTTTGCTCAGGCTGATGCTGCTCTAGGATCCTGGTTTGGGGCTGTCAAAGGGGCAGGCACTGTTTCAGTGGCTGACCTGCATGTGCATTGCATTGAGAGATGGAGACCTGCTTTTGCTGCTTTTGCTTTTGTAAAATACAGTTTAGCTTGTTTTCCAGTGGCGAAGGATCAGCAGGTAGAATGGGGTCCTGACCTCTCCCTTGACTGTTTGGCCCATGGACATTTTCGTGGTGTTCCTCCTTCTCCCAGAAGCTTGCAGGACTTCAGAGCAGCCAGGGTGCAGATGCTTTCCTTGAGGACTCTGGTGGGAAGAGGAACTGGGAAGGCTCAAATAGCATCATCCTGTTGAGGTGTGAGTAGGAATGGGAGCTCCCTCAGAACAGACACTTTTGGTTGTATGTTTTGGGCTGAAATCTGACCACCAAGAGCTCTCACATACCTTGGGGCCAGCAGATGACCCCCACAGCTTCAGAGGCAAATAAAAGAAAATAAAAAGCCTCTCACATTCATTATTTTAAAGCATCTCATGATTAAAAATCTTGTGACTCTTATTTAGCTGAGTCTTATCATTTTTGAAAATCTGAATTGTGAGTTATCAGGGATGCCTAGGGGGAACATATGGAAGAAGCACAGGGAAGGGAGAAGGGTGATGGTAAAGGAGAGGTATAAGAGATATATATGTATCCAAAAGAGCAGTGGTAAATTGCACACTTTCTTCCCACCAGCTCAGAGCTTATGCCTACAGAAAAACTAAAGCAGATCCAGAGATAAAAGGGCGATTTCCAGAGTATCTTATTATAGAATCATTTCTACCTATCACCTCAGAGAACTACTTGGCAAGCTATATATGTAGTGTAAGAGAAATGATTTTGCTGTTACTTTGCTTAGTGTTATAAAGTCAGGTTACTCTCCTGCAAATACTTATTATTAAATCTGCAATGGTTAGCAACTGAAATTCTGCAGGACAGCTGTCACTGCAAGTCAGCAGTGTGAGTGTGTATATGTGGAGTATGTCTCTGTAGGTATTTATGTATTATTTTACTTTAACCTGTTTCTCATAATATGACTTTATAAGGCAGAAAGTAGCAAAGGAAGCAGAAAGCGAAAGAAAGGAGGGAAACTCTAAAATAGACCTTAAGCTGATGTTTCTCCCTTTAAGAGGATTTCGGATAATTTTAACTAACCTAGATCAGTCCCAGTTCTAAAAACATGAACAAATGGGTAAAAGAAAAGACCAAAATGTATTTTCAAGTTTAAAGGTTTAGTAGCAGTGTCATTTAGAAACCTCACAAAGTCATGACCATCAGTGTCAATAGTATTGAGTCTGCATGGCCTCTCTGAAGTGGCAGTAGAGGTTTGGCCCTTGATTTCTAAGAAACCCGAATTTTACGTCTGTTACTCAAATAACACTTCTGAGTCACTCATGTGTAATGATACATGAATTTAGTTGTCCCCTAATTAATCTCTGTCGCTAGTACACCAATAGTTTCTAACTCCTATTTGTTCCAACTTCTCCATCATTCAGAATGAGTTGCCTAATGTTTCTGGGTAACTGCTCTCTAACTTCTCTCATAAACCCAGTAGATGTTTGTTTGTTTGTTTGTGTCACATTTCATTGGTAATTGGCATTTGCTGCCAATTTGCTGGGAGGTAGGTTCTGAGGGTAGACTGATGCACCACAGTGCCACTGAAGTAATGAATTTCCCTTTATGGGCAAAATCCAATGCTAGTTTTTATTATTTGACTTGCATCTATGTTTTTAGGCAAATTTTCCTGCAGTACATCCATGTACAATCAGTGGAGAGAGGTGGGTATGTACTGGAGATGTTGATCCAGTTCACCTAAGGCAAGCACTGAGCCACTAGACTCACACGTGAGCCATGTAAAATGGCTTAGAGCTGTATTTCCATAACAGTTAAACCTTTCTAAGACCATTCATTCATTCTTATTCCTGGGCGCATGGTCCTGCCTCCTTCCCATGTGCTCGCTGTGCTATTCATCCCATCAGTCCTGAGAGGGACTTAGTGGGAAGATCACTAACCCTTCAATAAAGAAATGAATGGTGTTTTGCCATCTTAGCTCTACAAATCAGTCAACTGCAGGATTACATGAATGCCAGCACAAGGGAGGGGGAGGAAACAGCAGCATGCTTGGGAAAAGGAGGGGACTGTGGTAACTCCCACTCACTCTGAGCTATGGTGAAACCACCCCTAAAGCACTGGATCTCAGCCTCTTTATCTCTTGTCCCAGCAGAGATTTCCAAGCTGATTCTGCAGCTAATTTGTTTTTAACAACCTTCTTATTACTTAGTGCACTGATTGCTTTGGTGCCAATTGTCATGTAAGGTTAGTAGTGTTTTAGTTACTAGAGGAAAAGGAGGATTGATTTCCCATAATGTGCAAGACAGCAAATACATTTTTAATGATAGTTGGGTCTTTATTAGGGCAAATGGTCAATGGAAATTGTTTGAAGAATTTAGTTGTTCTATTTCTTGTTGTTTGTCCTTTTGCCTTATTTCTTGTGGATTCTCCTTTTCACTTTAAAGTATATTATTTTAGGTGGGCTGCTTAAATCAGCTTCTCAAAATGCTTTTTATTCTGGTAAAGCAACTACAAACATAGAGAAGATTAATATGTGTCTGGAGCAAGTGGCAGGATGAGGAAAGGGGAAAAGAATCAGTTCAAGTCAAACAGTTACAGACAGTGAGTGAAAAATTAACTTGTCCAGGGAAACTGATGAAAAAGAAAAAAGAACATCAGTACAGATCTGCCACTTCATGTAAATATATATTTAATGTAGTTTTTCAGTTGAAAACAATCGGAGAATAGTAAAAGATCTTGAGGACTAGTCCCTAAACTGGTATTTTGGAGAAACACACTGCAGTAAACTGATGCGAAGAGGAATTCTCTGTGTTTTTGGATGCCATCATGTTGTTTCCAGCAAGCTTTCAAATATTATACATTGTTGTTGTAAAGTCAAACAACTCATCAGCAAAACCACAGTCAGATTTCTGCAAAGACCAGTTAATTGATGCACACCAGTGTGCTGCTTGAAACTCACAATGTACAGCTCACAAGGCATTTGCAATTGTGAGATTATTGTCTCAGTTTTAAGACAGGTTATTTTTATTTCTTTTCACTTTTTTTCATCACCATTTATTGTTTATTAGTTAAACTTTCATTACTTTTTTTGGAATAGGTCAGAGGAAGACCAAATCTAGCCAGTCTTTGCCTGTTCTTGTTATTTTACACCTGATATTATGGTTTCCTCACTTACAGAAACTTAGTAAGACAAACTTTATGATTAATATCTTTGTAACATTAGCCCTAAAATCGAAAAGGATGGGTATGTATTAAAGACAGGATGCTTGTGAGTAGGATGCAATGTCAAAAGCAACAATGACATTTTGATCTCAAGGGTTTTAAAAGCAGGAAGCACTACATAAAGGGCTGCAGAAAAGCCACAGGACTCATAGCTTTAAGAGTCATCAGTATTAATTGGGAGCCTATAAGACCAGCTACTGTTGTGTCACAGTAAATCATTTTCTGGCAAGGGCAGAATTTTTTCAAAGCCCAGGAATCTGCCAGGAGATAACAGGCAGCCACGGCCCGTGTTATCTGAGAGTGCATGCTTTAGCTTTAGCAGCTGGAGAGACTGAGCTTGGATTTCACAGAGCCGTGATGTGTAACTAGTTTGTTCAGTGATTCCTAAAATGCAAGCCAATGTCAAAAATGAAATTGTATTAGTCAAGGATATGCTGTGAGGAGCAAAGGAGAGTTTCACAGGCTGGGTGAGTGGCTGAGCCATGCCGCCATCGCCAGCATCACAGACTGACCCCGGGCTTTGTGTGGCAGATCTTCGGGCTGTGTTTTTATCACCCCAGCCCCTCCAGACCCTCACTGCACAGCAGCTCTCCCTCTTCTGTACTATTTTTTCCTACCAGACAGTAAGGCCTCCCTCTGACAGCACATCCCAGCCCCCCGACCTTCAGCTGCAAGCAGGCACACAGGCGCTTCTCATTCCCAAAGGCTGGCACATGCAGTTCCCTTCCTTTTCTGCTCCTCAAGTAGCTCTTCCCTTAGGGCCTTGTGACTCCAGCTCCAGCCAGCAACCAGCTTTGCCTTCAAGTCCATGCAGGCTTTGGTTCAAATTCTGAGGATGCTTTTTAGGCTGTGTCTCAAAGCTCCTGCAGGGCAAAGCTGTGGGACAGTGATGTGTCCAAGGGGAGGTGGCTGCCCTTCCAACTCACAAACCCAAGAGTGACACAAAGATGCCTTCTGTTGCCAATCCTGATCAAAGCAGTGCTTCAAATTCTTGCTCAGATGGCTACTCCAAAAGGCAAAAATGCTCTGTTTCTAAATAATTCCAGGCACTTTTGGAGAAAAGGGTAATTAAGGTTTTTAAGTGTAAAAAACAAAAGGTTATTTGGTAACCTTTGTGCCTTGAAGCACAATGACACCTTGGATTTACTGTTGAGATTTCAAAACCACTATTTTAATATATTTTGGTAAATACACATAAAATATGAAAATTCAACATCAAACAATATGCATCAAATGCAGTTCTCATTTACATTACAGACTTAAGAGAATTCAGAATAATTTTAGTAACTGGGACATCAATGATGGTACAGCTCAATGAATATAGGACAAAGAATTTTGAAGTATATTCTTTTAATTTACTTCTTTACACGTCATAATGAAGAGCAGTAATAAACACAATACAATAGAACTTTTCTGTAAGCTTTCTTTTCTCTTAAATAGTTTTATGCCTGTATAGGTATCTAAACAAATGGTCTATACATTCTTGTTATATCACAGAATTAATACAGAAACATCCCAGCTTAGGCTTTTATATTTCACCTCTGTATTGCCATGGCATTTCCACAGCATGCTGCAATGCCAGGAATCTCTCCTTTTAGCTCACCCTTTTTCTCTCTGTGTATTCAAGCCTTCATGTTATTTGCTTTTACAAAATACATCGTTCTGTTCCCAGAAAGCCTTGAAGATTACATTCTTCTCTGAGTCGGAGAGTTAGTTCACAAAATATCCTGCTACTTTTTCTAAAGCACCAAACCTCTGTTTTGTCTTTCTATAGGAATTCTGTTTTTCCATTTTTTTGAGAGTTTTGGTACACAAGATATGTATATAAGGGCTGTGCTTATGCAGTGGATCATCAACAAGTGCTTGCTGTAGTGTCCTCTTAAAACATCTGATACGTATGTGCACTGTATGTGCCATATCCAGTATACTGAGAGAATTTTCTGTCTTGGATGATATATACAGTTTTTTTCCAAAAGAAATAAACTGTAGAGCATTTAAAAGTAATAAGGAAGGTGTATTCACATAATCTTGCCTGATATGTGAGCTGATAAATGGAAACAGGAAGATATTTATCAAGTGATTTTCACAGCATTTCACTTCTTATATTGAAGTGAGAATATAGGAACAGCGGTTCTGAAGGGGAAAAGCTCTAAGCATAGCCTTGGACTCAAGGCTATATGGGTTATTAGTTCAGAGGAAGGCACAGAGCAGATCCATCCTCCAGAGCTGACCACGCCTGGATGGGGGTGTGTATTTGCCTGGCTCCTCATCATAGCAGTCTTGTGTTTGCTCCTGCATTTTGCCAGCTTAAACCATACCTGTCTGAAAGGCACGTGATGTTGATTCGAGTAGAAAAAGGCAGCAAAGCTGGAGAGCCAAAACCACCAGGCTGCCCACCTCACCGTATCTCAGAGATCCCTACCCTTGGGGCAGTGGTTAAACCAGCTGCAAACTGTGGCAGTTTACAGCCTGGCACAGAAAGGAGGTGCAGGTCCAGGTCTGGGTGCTGCAGTACAGCTGGCTTCAGCCTGCCTCCCAGTGTGGGCAGCTTTGGTGTGGGAACCTGTAGGAGCAGAGCTGTGGGGCAGCAAATGGAACAAAACTTTCCATTTAAATTTGCCTTTGTTAATGAGTCACTGCCCACAGCTCCTGCTGCTTTTACTTTCCTGCAGGAATGTGTTTTCACAGTTTTAACTGTGCTTGAATCAATCACAGAACCACAGAATGGTCAGGGTTGGAAGGGGTCTCTGCTCCTCTGCTAAAGCAGGTTCACCTAGAGCAATTTGCGCAGGATCACGTCCAGATGGGTTTCAAATATCTCCAGAGAAAGACACCCCACAGCTCTCTGGGCAGCCCATTCCAGTGCTCTATCATCCTTAAAGGACAGAAGTTTTTCCTCATTCTCAGATGGAACTTCCTGCTTTTCAGTCTGTGCCTGTTGCCCCTTTTCCTGTTGCTGAACACCACTGTAAAGCGCGTGTCCCAATGTAATTGTATCATCTGGTGGCAAGTAATCATGCAAGCACTGAAGTGTTAGAAATTTATTCCTTCAGCTGGCTGTGTTGAGTAGTATTGCTCTACATTTATTTGTCAGACACTGTTACTGGGTTAAATTCAACTGTGTTTGCCACCTCCAGTTTCTCTGAACAGTTTTACATGTGGGATGTGAACATGCTTTATACCATAGGAAGACACATGTCAAAACACCAGTGTTAACTAATTAACTCACACAGAGGGTTTAGCTTTCTGTACAATGATTAATTCAGCAGCAGCTTTTGGCCCAACCACAGCAGATTTTTTAAAATTAATATCCTCTGTACATTACTTCTTTTGAATTGAGATTCATTCCCAGATTTTGGGCAAGCACAGGACAAAAACCTATGGCATACATACAAAGCAAGACACCACATTCTTTAGTATTGTATTTAACATATCTTACTACATGCTTTGGAGATTAATAAAGACAAAGTATTTAGGAGTGAAACAACTTTAGCAAGTGGCACACAGAATCCGTAACTTCTGTGGAGAGTTAACGTGCCCTGCTCTGAAGGGTTCAGAAAATGGTCATCACCCACAGGATGCACGTGTGGGAAAAGGTGGAAGCAATCCCTATGTCATTTGTATCCTGCTTATTCTTGCTATAGACATTTTGAGAGTTTTGTCATGAGCTCAGCCATGCCCTGCTGCCACCATGGGCAGCAAAGCCAAATTCCATTCAAGACAAAGTACAAACATTTATCTGTTTTACACAATTTCCAACTGTAGTGAAACACCAAAACAATTTGCACTTATTTTGGTTGACAGGGAATGTGCAGGGTTTTTACCTCCTCTTGTCTAGATCTGTCACCAGCTCTGTATTTGTCACCCAGTTTGGAAGCAGCCTAAGAATCTGAAAACCAGAGGCCAATGTTGTTGGATATTTGCAAGAGGATTGCTCAGCAAATCGTATCCTGCACTTCTCTGAAAATTCAGACTTGAAGAAGATGCAGAATCCTTACTCTCAGCAATCACAGGCTTGTACCCCAATTGCTTAGGGGATCAGGTGTAGAAGTTTGGAAGCAGCTTAACCTGTAGCAGAACCACTTGGGTAGCTGAGTGTCACAGCTTGCTGCTGGGGTGAGGTGTCACCTTCCCTGATGTCTGCTTCTCCCCTTGCAGGAGAGTACTGTGAGGTGAACGCGCGCTCCGGCCGCTGTGCTCCAGGGGTGTGTAAGAATGGAGGAACCTGCGTGAACCTGCTCATCGGGGGCTTCAAGTGCGAGTGCCCCCCAGGCGAGTACGAGCGGCCGTACTGCGAGATGACCACCAGAAGCTTCCCCCCTCAGTCCTTCATCACCTTCAAGGGGCTGCGGCAGCGCTTCCACTTCACCGTCTCCCTCATGTAAGTCCCCGTGGGGAAGGGTTCTGTGGCTGATAGCTTCTCGCTTGATCTTGGGACTGTTTGTCACGTACTGATACCCACCATACCCACCAAAGACGTACCCCTGAAGGTCACTGCAGGGATTTCTGACAGTGACACCTGTGAGCAGGGCACAGGCATGTTATTTGAAAGCATTTGATTTTCTGCCCTGCTGTGGATGTTTCTGAGTTGCTGACTCATGACCTTCCCTGTTGTAACACAGGGTGATGGAGTGGAGAGGAGGGACACCAGGACCACTCTGGCCACCCCTCAGCAGCCTTCAGCCACAAAAGTGCCGGGGTGGATGCTGGGTTTGACACTTCTACTAGCTGGGCCTTTGGCTTTCTGACCTTTAGCGTAGCTTCAGAACCAATCCATTCATGCTCCTTGTTTGGGAGCACTCTTCCCATCTCCTGTTTCCCCACCTGTGAGTGGACCGGGGCATGTCAGGCCATGGCTGAGCACAGTCTGGTCCTTCTCAGGTTCTTGCTTTCCAGTGATCCCCAGCCTTGGGCTCAGGACAACTCCAGCTGATCCAGCTCATCACCTAGCTCTTTCTGGCCTTCACACCCAGGTCCTGCTTCTGGTCCCATCCCAGCTCCCAGGCACAAGTAGTCTTATCCCCATCCCATCTGCCCCAACAGCCCCATGTTGGCCAGTCTTCTTCTGGGCTGTCACTTTTTGCCTGTGGGTGCTCAGGTAGGCAAGGAGGAGCAATGATAGCAGCCACAGTCATGGGCAAGGGCTCTCGCTCACCTGGGAAAAACCCCTCTTCTAGAGAAGACTTCTTGGGTCAGGCATAGGGCTTGCTTGATGTGGAGCCAGAGCTTCAGGTGCACACATGCCTCTTCTCTGGGGAGGAGTTGGATTTGCAGCTTTCCCATGGTTTAGCTGGTCAGGATTGACTTTTGGTTTTCCGTCACAGCTGACTGTGAGTAAACAACACAAAATGTGTTAGTCCTGACCCCAAAGAGCGGAGCTGGGGATTTTTTAATAGGTACAACAGCAGCTGCAAGGACTGACCTGTTTGTGTGTCTGTCCAGAGAAAGTGGTCAGGGAGGACAGACAGGCTCCAGGCTTATGTCCCCTCCAGCACCCAGCCATTACCTGGTGTTTCACGTCTGTCAGGAGCCAGGTCACTTTTTTACAGCATGTTTTTCAGTACTGTCCTGTAGCATAGTTTGCTTTCCTGAACTAAGATCCCAGAGAAGACTCCCCATGTAATGCTTCTGTTAATATAAGTAAGTAGTGCCTCATCCCTGTAAATGTTCAAGGCCAGGCTGGATGGGACTCAGAGCAACATGGTCTAGTGGAAGGTGTCCCTGCCCATGGCAGGGGGTTGGAACTAGATGGTCTTTATGGTCCCTTCCAACCCAAACCATTCTATCATTTTATGATTCTACCATTTTGTCTTTCATCTGCCTTAATCCTAAAGTTGACATTTTATGGAATCTTTACATTTTGGCTAAATCAGAAAGTACAGACATGGTTTGCACACAAGCCAAGGCAAGGGAGAGTTGTGCCTGTAAAGATTGTTTTAGAGCATCAGGTCTAGGTACACAGGAAAACTGAGGAGCAAAAGGCTCTGTTGGATTTCTCAGACCTACAGTGAGAGCAAACAAAGGAGCGGTCTGGGCTGGCTGCCAGCATGAATTGCCTGCACTACCCTTGACTTGTCCCCTCAGCCATGAGGTGTCATTTTTCAGGCTTTTGGAAAGAGAGCTTTGACGTTTAGGGTGCTTCAAGTTAAAATGACTCAAATGCTCTGTGTAGGGGTTATTGAGAAATAGCAAAGTACTGTACAAAGGTAGTACTTACACCAGGGGTTCTTCACCATGTTTAGAACCACGATGGCATATTTAGTCATGAGCTAGAGACTACTTAGTCCACTCAGTGTGACAATAAGAATTCTAGGCCATCATGAGGTTCATCCCACACTGTCTGGAATGGCGACACATTTAGTTTTTCACACCTGAAATTCACTTTCATTTCCACTAGCTATTTCTTTGGCTTTTATTATCCTTCAGTGGAGGAGGAAAACCTTATGTGAGGATCAGCAAGAATTAGCAGTTTGACTGCTAATGATGATGATTTGCCATTAAGTATTTTGTGATTTGGGAGCATTCGTAAAATCCCAGGGTGTCTAGCTTCCCTCAGCCTCAAGTGACTTGTGACCTGCTCCTAGCAAAGAGCAGGATGTTTGCATTGTCCAGTCTCATAACTAAAATGCTTTTCAAAGTATTTAGGTTACTGACCATGCATGTCTTTCTGCTCCCAATGTTATATATCTTCCTTGCTTAATTCCAACACTTACTACTCCTTCACTCCAAGAGACACTATTAGTAGAGAGATTTTCTCATTATTTATGCAAAATTCTCTAAGAAAGAGAGTCTTTTGTTTCCTATGTCATGAAATTAAACATATCCCTTCTATTAAAAAACAGTATTTTTTCCCCTAGCTGGTGGGTGATAACCAGACAAGTTCAAAAGCAGTAGTGCTTTTAACAATGAGTATGATACAAAAGTTGCTTTTGACTAGTGGCGAAGAATGGAACTGAGCACAGACAGAATAAAGAAAATGGCTTAATAATGTAATAGTTTAATAAATAATGGTTTCATACTTAAAATTATGGTAGGAAATTGTAAGAATATAAGAAAATATATTCAAACAGAACAAGCTTCCTGTTGTTGCTGATCAGACTAAATCTTCCTGCCCACTGAAGAAGCACCACTAGTACTATTCTCATTTCCTTCGCTCATATATATTCTGGATAGATGTGATCAAAATATTTGGATGAGGCAGTTATCCATGAAAAAGTAGTCTTGGGAAATGTTTTACAGGAACTGTATTCCTTTGGATGAAATGTTTGATGGTTAAAAGTGAAAACTAAATCCGTGTTTTGATAATATTTATATATTTCAATGGTATTGGTGTAATTAATTTAGTTTGCCTTTTACTTGTATAATATTATACTATGATAAACAAAGCTAGAAATAAATATGTATATCAAAACATTAAAAGTAATCAAAACATTAATTAATATTTTAGTGGACTATAATGCATATTCTTTGAAATTTGAATTTTACAGGAATTACTGAATTTGTGACTTCTGTTTTTTGAACCAGAACAATTCATTGTCCTTCAAAAACATTAAAATATATATGAATAAAATTTCCCATTTCCATGTAGCTCAAATTCTGAAAGGTCTCTACTCAGTGTGATCCACAACATACATATGTCTGACAAACAGCTTCTGGTAAAAAATATTCTTTGTCTTTGAAACTTTTTTCCAAATACCAACCCTGGTATTCTAAAATACTGCTTCATTCACATTCTCTGAATGCAGGTTTTGTTGCATCACATGAGAGTCTTGCTGTTAGACATGATACGACAGGCACAAGAGTCACTTCTTCTGTCTGTGGAAGACAGTTTTCATTAGCTGTATTCAGCATTTCATTCATTTGTAGGAAAAGTGGGTTAATTTAAATCAGGCATATTTCCTGAAGTTCAAGATACAAAATCAGACTAAATTGCCATTGGGAAACGCAAGAAATTCCCATGGTTTTTCTCTTTTTCTCTCTTTATCTAATATTAATCTTTTTAAAAATGTTTATGTAAAGTGTAATATTTTTTTTGCATTTCTGAGTAGATGAAAGCTGTGTGCAACACTCCAGAGATAAGAGAATTCAATTAAAAATTATAAAATACTCACAACAAGCAGAAATTTGAAAAAAATGTTCTGTGCTGTTATAAAAAAAAACAAGGCTTTTTTAAAAGTGAGGTTGCCCCTTTTTCTGCAAGAAAGATACATCCCATATTAGTAGCACAAGAAAAATAAAACCAAAATGCACCCATTGGTGCTGATCTAGTGGAATCATGTAAGTGCTTATTTTCCTTCCTCTGACTAACTGACCTGTTGATTGACTAACCCTGATTTTCTACATGGTGTTATTAAAGTAACTCTTATCTTTCCTTCCCCTTGCCTCCCCATCAGGCTTTTTTAATCAGTTGATGACTGTCCTAGGTCCCTGCAGCATTTAGACAGCACGCAGGCAGCAAGGATCTCGCCTTTGATGTGAAAATGCTTTCTAGCTGTCAGACTGTTTGCAGAGTGTAGTAAGTGCTACTGTTTGGCGAGTGTCAGATACTGCTGTTGCATCTTGTGTCTGCCTAATTTTAGCCCTCGTGAGGGTCAGCAGATCTCTGCAGAGTAGATTTGTGTAATTTCCATCTGCTTGCCTTGCTGATTGTGAAAGAATAGATTTATCCTGTGGCTGACTCCTCAGTTTTACAATTTTCTGTCTGAAGATTGATTCAAAGGCTTGCTTTTCTGCTAAACACAATGCTGTCTTTCTTCTGGGTGATTTGGCCATCAGTCTTTAATCCATAAGCTGTTAAGCATAAACTAACTCCATGTCTCTGTGTTCTAGGTTTGCAACCAGGGAGAGGAATGCTCTCCTCCTCTACAATGGGCGTTTCAATGAGAAGCACGACTTCATTGCCTTGGAGATCATTGAGGAGCAGATCCAGCTCACCTTCTCTGCAGGTGAGGTCTCACTTGATTCGAGCGTTTCTGCTTGAGGTCAGGAGATCCTCTCAAGCCGTTTGGAAATGCACTTCAGTGATTTTATATGGCTATTTGCTGCCTCATTAATTTACTGGCTGACATTGCACAGTAAACAACTGATGCCGGGTGTACTCCAGATTGTAGTGGTTTGTGGGGATTACACTCACTGTTGTAGGCAGGAGCTTGTCAACATATCAGTTATAAAAGCCAGAGTTTATGACTGCTATAAAAGATTGGCACTAGCCTGAATGTTGGCCCCCAAGCCAATGTTTGCTTAAATGAGACTTCATTTTATCACACTGTGATAAATGTTGTGTGTTTATGCATTTTTACACTTCACCATCAGAAGAACGTAGGTGCATAAATGCTACCTAAAAAATCCATGCAAGCCAAAGGAAAAGCTAGCAGGAGTGAAAACTGCCTGCCATTCATTAGGGGCTGGGGAGGAGCAGTGCTGTCACTAGAATGCATTTCTGCACTGGAGAAGCACCTCCTCTTAGAAGAAGTCATAAACAGCAACGAGTTTAGGAGAACTTAGCTGCACGTTCGTTGCTACAGTGGACCAGGAAACAACAAGTGGCAGCTTTGGCATTTGCTTGCTTTCTGCACTAGTACTAAGCCAGTGTCTTCTGGTGCTTGTAGGAGAAGAGAGAGGGAAGGGCTGACAAGCCAAGTTCAGGCAGCACATATACCCAGAAGCAGATCTGTGCTTTTGGTGGCAAGACTTTGGTGACTTTATGAAATCTCAGTAGTGTAGACAAACTCTGGTTGTCACAGGTTTAAGGTATTTTTCTATTGAGACTAAAAACAGTATCTGGAAAGGGCTGTTGTCCTGTAAGTCAAGTGGAGTTATGTGTAGGTCAAGTGAGAAGTTTGTACCTCTATAATTGGGTATGTAATTAAAGAAATAATCCTGCTATTTCCCATTATCCATGTTCAGAATAGAAACATGGGCTCAAGTCAACTGCGGTTTTATTTTTGTAGAAAGTGAGACATTGCAAGCAGTAAAGCCATAGAAGGAGAAGCACAACACATAGAAGGTGTTGCAGAGTCATCACCAGTGATGGCTGCTGCCCTCAGACCCCATGGTAAATCCTGTGCGAACCCATTGATTTACCAGCGATCCTTAAGTGCATATCTGGGCCCTTTGGGTTGAAGATATCCAGTTACTTTGAAGTAATAAAGGGGTTATTTCTCTTTTATTACCTCAAAGTTGTCCAAATTAGATTTTAAGGCAGGTTTCTGAATGGATTAGTGTAATGAAATAACATGCTGCAGAGAGATGTGCTTTCTTCTGTAGCTCTGCTCCGCCTGTCTAAACTTGAATCAAATTGCTTGGAAGGCACCCTGAGGATGAATGGGAAAAAATAAATTCTGCTTGCACTTATATGCATTTAAATGTGAAGGAACTCCTTTAAGGTACATGAAACTAAATATAGATTTGCACTGCTGCACCTGAGAGCAGGTCTGGTCCTGCATATTACAAATGGTATTTTCTTTGGAAGGAGAATGGTTTATGTTTTATAGTTTTAAGTGGCTTTTAACGAACAGTACAAGTTTTGGACACCTGATCTCACTGTGTTACGTGTCGCAACAGCTTTTTCACAGAAAGCAGAGCAAAAGGATTGCAGAACAGTGATCTTCCTTTTGTAGACACTTCATAGCTGAATAAAAAGCCCAATTATTAGTACAGATTTTATCACTAAATGATAGAAACAATCACAGCAGGATGTCATACATGCTAAGATGAAATATGTATTGTTTAAATAACAGAAATATATGAGATGGGAGTTAAAGGAGAGTAGGGGACACAAGAATAATACTTGACTTAGGTATTTGTTGCAAATAGAGAGTTGAAAGTACATTTTAAGCTCAACAATACTATAAGTTTTGTTAGTTTATAGGGGGAGTTACTTTTCCTGTGGCTTATTATGTAGAATTTTCCAACTGTTAAAAGAAAAAAAAAAAAAAAGGAAAGAAAAGAAAAGGAGGAAAAAAAAAAAAAAACAAAAAAAAAAAACGAAAAAGAAAGAAAACAAAAAGAAGAAAAAAAAAGAAAAGGCGAACAATCCCTTCTCTGTGCCAGGCCTATTATGTACTTTCAACATGAATGTTTATTTTGCTGCTACCTCGAAACAGATATGCCTAGTTACTGAGCTGGGTCTGCTGACTCAGGCCTGGCTTAAAAGCTTCAGCTTTTTAATTGCAATGGCAAAGTCTTGCTTTCAAATTTAAATACTGAAACGCTGCCAATAATTTCATTAATCACTGGTAAAATTTTGCTGGGCCCAAGGTTACCATGGGTTTTATACTCGAGTACTTTTGGATTTTGCTTTCTCAGCTCTAACAGGGAGTAGGCTTCCCTTCCCTGACAAAATATCCCATCACAATATTCATCATACTAAAAAAACCTCAAAGGGTGCTTTTGGCAAAAATGCAGAAAAATTCATGTACATTTCTCCCTCAGTTGATTGTTTCAGCAGTAGCTGTATCTACCCAATGCATCTGCTACCACGCTTTCCATAAGCATGATAAAAAAAACCACAATTCACCCAAATGTGCCAGAAGCTAGTTTTTGTACACCAGAGTAACTCCATGAAACTGGGAATATTTATTGTCTTGCAGAACAAACACAAATTCCTCCCTGATGAAGCAAGGTGTCTGCATCCTGTGCCCAACGAGAGTCTCTCTGTGTCTCCTGCAGTGATGGTGACTTATTTTTCCCTTCTGCCTGTTTTTGCAGGGGAGACAACCACTACAGTGGCACCGTTCATTGCGGGAGGGGTCAGCGACGGGCAGTGGCACTCGGTTCAGGTGCAGTACTACAATAAGGTAAGACTAATTGTGTTGGTGATAACCCTACTATTTATACAGCAATAGAGGCGTGGGTCATCTAGCTCTGACATGACATATGCAGGTGACCTGAATTTTATTTGTTTAACCAGGCACATTGGTACAGCTCTGCACAAATGGTACTGGTCTTGCTTACCTTGCCTGGGACAAAAATTCTCTCACAGGGCTTTTGAGTTTCAGGAAGGCAAAACCAGATGTAGTACATTTTTTTCAGAAGTACTCCTAGGGAAACCTTCAGGTACTTGGAACTATTTTTATTTTCAGTTTTTTAAACTGTTACAAGTGTCAGTGTATCTAAACCAACCGATTCACTTGTATCTTACTAAAAAACTGTGCTATGCAGGAGGCTTCATTGTAATAACTACCAACCATTAGTGTAGAATTTTCTGAAACAAAGAAAATTCTTCCCCATAGCTGTCTTTTCTTGAAGTTTAGCTAGCACTAGCTTCTCTGGTTTGGAAAACATGAGTATTAAATGGTTTGCACCCTTCAATAATAAAACACTGTCTTACTAAGTAATTTTTTGTCTGCTATATGAAAAGATGCACAAAAGAAATGCAAAAGTTGTCACTGCATGCAGTCCATGGCACTCAGAGGTGGACTCTGGGGTCCCTGTCCCTCAACTGCCCCCTTGGTCACTGACACTTGGTCACAGGGTCAGTCTGACTGAACTAAAAGGATTGCAGGCTCTCTGTGCAGAGCAGCCATTTCATGATGAACCAGAAAGCAGGCTTTTAGAGTGTACAGTGTCACTATTTACAGGTAGGTGTCAGAGATCTTCTATAAACCATAACAAAAATTAAAAGAGTTCATTTAGTGACTAAGAAGCATTGCTTTTAAGTCTGACATTGTAGCATTTTTGGGATCACATAAGGAAATAGAGAAGCATTGTTGGCTGTTAAAAAGGAAACAGGATACTGATGTAGGAAGCTGAATGGAAGATGAAGGATTAATATGATCAGCAAATTCTTTATTTCCCAGTGCTGCATCCTTTCATCACAATTTGTGTGGCAGTTTGAATGGGAGGATTAAAATTTTATTTTGACTCCTAGACAGGGTCTCCTAGCCTAAGGATATTTTATTGAGGCACTGAAAAGCTTTCTATTAGTATTTTATATTTAAAAAAAAAAAAAAAAAAAAAAAAACAAAAAAAACTTTAATCAAGTTTTGTGGTTAATGTACGTAATATACTCTGCTATCTGGAGCCCAGAGAAATAGAAGGGAAACTTGGTGTGTTGCCATGCGCGCATCTGTGGACACTGTAAAGCTCTTCCTCTGTTTCCATGTGTGCATATTTCTTAGAGGATCACTCTAGCAGAGTGAACAGCACTTGCTGAGGCAGTGGAGAGACAGTCCAGCTTTCAGGCTCCTGGGCACAGCTGTGGGGAGAGCCTCTGGACCAGCTCACTGAAGTGCCAGTGAGCAGATAAGGGGCCGAGCAGCAGAGGGACGCTCTTTAAAAGGCAAAGAGATCTGACACAGATGTTAAAAATAAACCCCTGGCTCATTTTCAGGGCTTGCTGTGGTTCAAGCAGACTGGTAGGTGAGCCATGTTAGCAGCTGGTGTTTTCTCGTTGTTAACATGTGTGTCCTGTCATCATTTTCTTCTTCTGCCCCAGTTTTTTGAAGTGAAATGAGCCAGTCTCCACTGAACAGGAGGAAATTCAGGGCAGAGAGGGAGAGCAGAGGGAAACACCAGGAAACACTGCTGACTTCACTGCCTTTGCCACTTGGGTGACATGAAAGTGATGAAAAGCAGGGTCACTGTGTGGAGAGCAGCTCTGTGCCCTTTGCTGTCCGTGTGAGAGACTGAGGTCATCACCTTCCCCTTAGCAGCATTTATTGCAGAATGGTTAAATTTGGGCTGGAGGGGGGAGCTCACAATATCGAGTGAATGGCACAAGTAGAATATGCTCACCAGTATGTATTCAGCGTGCTCTCAGGACTTCCCAGCTTATCTGAGAATAGCCTATGTTGCACCAGCTCTCCAGCAGTGAAAGAGGGAGTGGGTGCTGCAGGGCAGTGACAGCTGGAGGCAGCTCTGCAGCCCTGCCTGCGGGGCTGCCCCTGCACCCTGCCCCAGGGTTACGCCTTCACCTCGGCTGGTATTTGTTTGTAAAGCAGTTTCTTGGCTACTTCATGTTTTAACAAAGCTGGAAGTAAAGTTCCTGTGGGGAGGTTGAAAAGACAGGGATAATTTAGGGATTTGAGTTGTGCCAAGGTAAATGGGATGCTGTGTCTAAACTTGACACAGTTGAGATGTGTGAATAACAGAGTACCAAAACTCAGGAGTTTCCTTAAATTATGCACACATATTCGTTTGCAGGTACTGCATCCTTCCACTCTCCAAAATCCTACCGCAGTGTCAGTTCATCATCCCAAGGCTACACAGCCCCTTTGTTCTGCTCAGACACTGCACAACCTTTCTGAGCACACAGAACTCTCCTGAGCTGTCTCCCTCATCTCTATCTCCAGCTCATGTTTGATCCTCACCTCCAGGCCCTTCTGGACTCTCCTCCCTCCTGTCTGCCTCTGTCTCTTTCTGGCATTTTGCAGCAGCACCCCATCCCTGGCAGTAGGGCCACAGGGGCCGTCTCCTCAGCATCCCTTTGGGGCTCCTTGCCTCTTTTTCCATTCTACTGTTTGCCTGGTGAACTTCTGGGCTTTGCTCCTTTTTAGACATCTCTTGCCAGTGTTGTCCATGGGAAATGCATAATCCTCATCGCAGATATCTATAGAGATCCAATTTCTTGATTTGTCTGTCTTACATTAAAAAGCTTCAGCAGCAGCTATTTTCTTAATACACACATCCTGGTGATGTGCAAAGTTACCCTGCGCAAAGTTGGTTTGCTAATAACCATAATGAAACACGAAGCAAGTGTAGAAGTGACTCCTGTAAATTATTTTCTGTACTTAGCTCAGAAGTGATGTGCTTGGTAATACTTATCTTTAGTGTTGTTGAAAAATTATGGTTTAGAATTAACTGCATATCAGGAACGTCCCGTGCCACTTAGGACCAAACACTGGAGACTCATCAGTAAAAGGTAAGTCCAGAGCTGGCTTTGCTCCACTGTGTTTGCAGAAAGGCATCAAACCAGTTCTCTGTCAGTTCAAGTATTTGATGCTTTCTTACCAATCCTGCTATGTGCCAGCACTGTAAAACATTGCAGTAAGGAAACAGATTGTATCAGAGGAAGGCAAGCAATGTCATTTTATTTACTGTGTAGTGATGGAAATGGATGCTCCCTACATTGGAGGAAATCAGCTGACACACTTGGTTTCAGTGGAAGTGCCTGAGGGAAGCACATGGAACTTGTACAAAGTGTTGGCTCTGTATTGAATTTCTGGAAGGGAAGACACCAAGGGGGAGGAATTAGAAGTTATAAGACAGCAGCAGTGAACGAGGAGTGTTTTATCTAGTTCAGTTATATATTAGAAGTTTGTCAGCTTCCCAGTAGCAAAATATCAGTTTACCTGTTACTTGCATTATAGATGTTGCTGACAGTGGGGAAAGACAGGGAGGAAAGCCACCCACTGACTCTGATAGTTCAAACATGTTATTTAGCAGGGTCCTGATCTTGCACCCATTAAAATCAATGGGAGGTATTGAACTAAAGGTAACCCGTGGGTGACTTGCTTTCTCAAGAGGTATATATATTGATAAAAAGTTTAGAAGAAATGGAATTTTTTTAATTATTTTTGAAGGAAAGGTGGAAGGAGGGGGAAGATTTCAGCCTGGTGAATAAAACTGATTAAAAAAGAGTAGAAATAGCCTACTGCTTGTCCACAGGATGGCTGGTGTAAGGGGCAGCAGCAGTGTCAGCTGCCTTGTTTGCCTCGGTAGTATACTTCCTTTCCACATGATGAGAATATAGTCAGCCTCTGATGGAGTTTGGTCCTCATTCTTTGGCTCTCCTGAGCCTGCCAGCATGAGTGCCAGTCACCAGGTTTAGCCATGCTGATACTTGCTTGGAATAGGAGCAAATCCATGTTTGATGGTAATGATGCTCAATACCAATGACATCACATGAACTGTCTGGCATTCATTGCACATACAGGATCATGTGTGATTGTAGGTAGTACTTGAAACAGCAGATTTTACTGACCCTAGTAGTGAGTGGTGTTTTTAATTAAGTGCAAAGTTTAAGCCACTTTCCCAAACTTCTGATAGGAACACAGTTTTGTTCAGAATTTGAGATATACCATCAAACTTATGTTAATGTTTTACCTGACTCATTACCTCAGGGTAGAACTCATCATTTGGCACAGCATAAAAATGTTTTGAGTATGGACATGTTCCTTTAATTATAGAGGGCATGTACCCATATATTTGTATTTATATGCTCTGTATATTATCTGTTACTTATACATATATGGCATCAAAGTTGCTTAAGGATGTTACTGTTCTGTAGGCAGAAGGTCCTTCTGCGTCTCTTTAAGGGAGCACAGGATAATTTAACCTCAATGACAGAAAACCCGAGGAAAGCATATAGTAACAAGCTATCAGTGAGTGTCTGATGTGCAGTGCAGGAATTCTGGGGAATAGGATGAACAAAGCCCTGAATGACTCACAGAATGACTCACAGAAGTAACAACTGTAAGACCAGGCAGTGTGTGTGGTGGGATCCACTTCCATGGTCAGGAGGCGTAAAATGATGGGTGCCTAGGAGAGTGTCTCCACTCTTCTGGTCTCTTGACCCTGCAGTCTCCTAGGATGAGCTATCCAGGACAAACATTACTATTTTTTCATAACTGGGGTGAGTTTTCTTCTCATGTCTGATATCAATAGTAAGCTGCTGTTCTATCTCTCCCTCCTTGAATGTCTTTGACTGAGGAGTGCCATGGTTTTTGTTTCAGATACTTGGCTGTCTTGGGAGTAGCCCATCCCTTCAGAGTGGTTACAGTTAGTAGGGACCTGCTGTTTCTCATCCCTATGTGCTTCCCACCCGGCAGAACCCAGACCTGCACTTAGCCCGAAGACAACTGCCAGAGAAACAGGCAAATTCTTCAGTTAGAGATAAACTTGAAAGAAGTGAGGGCTGCTTAGGGTTGATCTTCGGTGTGTTGTGAATTCAAAGAACAGGAGGTGCATTGCTCTCAAGTAGCCTCACATATGAATTCAAAAGTTTCCCACCTGTGGTAAGTGATGGTTTCTCTTGAGTTGACTGGCCTTCATCTGGGGCAAGCTGCAGCTTGAATATTGCCAGACTGAGCTAATACTGTAGAGATTTGGCTCTCAGCCCACTCATGCACCAGAATTTGCCAGTACCTTCCCATCTCATAGAGGTTTTACCTGTCATCCACTGGCTGAAAGCAGTTTACAGGTGCCGGAACACCCTATGTTTCAGTGCCAAGTCCTGCACTGTATTTTATTTTCCATACCTGGGGTGGTGCTGCAGCTCTCCCCTTGTGCTTGCTCAGCGGGCAAGCAAGTGGGTGGGAAGGCAGCTTTCTCCCTCACCGGAGGGTTCCTTGGCCAAAGCTGATCCTGAAGGGTTGTTTTACCATGCCCCTAACAGCTGTGCTGTAGCACCAGCAGAGCTTGTTTTTTGAAGTCTGTGTCCACAAATCCTCCATACTGTGGATCAGTAGCAGTGCCCACAGACTGGCTGTTGATGCCAGAGATAGCCTCTGGGCGAAACCAACCACCTCCATATCTGGGACACCTCAGTGAACCCCATTTGTTCATGCCATCTGAGTGGTGGCTCTCCAGCACTGTTGGACAGAGCTTGTGTGCCTTGCCAGGTGAAGCTATGGGCAGTTGAGGGTCTTGAGGATGATGTGGATTTGGGACTGCTGCCAGCTCAGGTAGACTTGGGATGAAGCTGTTCGCAACAGAGAAACAGATCCTATCTGCACTTGCTCAGGACTTAGGATAAAGTGGAAGGAAGGGCAGGGTCATGGAGGAAAAGTCAGGAAGAAAAAAGCAATCCCAGGCCAGGTCGGGGTTTCTTTTGATGCTGTTCCTGTAGCTACTCAGGCAATATGGTGGTCAGAAAGAGGAATGTCATATGGAAGTTCTGTGAATATAGATGTCCAAAGAGGCATAAATTAAGAGCATACCTGAAGGTAGTATCTGTCAATGCTCTTAATGTTAAAATAAAAAGCATCTGCCGGTCTGTTCTGAACCACCCATCTTCACTGCACGTACACTTTTCATCTCCATGTGCAATTTTTGTCATTCCCAAGTGCACTGGGTTTGGCTGGGGTAAAGTTAACTTTCTTCTCAGTAGCTAATATGGACTGTGTTCTGTATTTGTGCTCAAAGCAGTGCTGGTAACGCAGGGACATTTGAGTTGCTGCTGAGCAGGGCTTACACAGAGTCAAGGACTTTTCTACTCCTCAGACTGCCCCACCAGTGAGGAGGCTGGCGGTGCACAAGGAGTTGGGAGGGGACAGCCAGGACAGCTGACAGAGGGGTGCCCCATGCCATATGATTGAAGGGAAGAAGAAGGAATGAGGGGATGTTCACAGTGACGACATTTGTCTTCCCAAACCACCATTACATGTGACAGAGCCCTGCTTTCCTCAGGATGACTGAACACTCCCCTGCCCATGGGAAGTGGTGAATTAATTCCTTGTTTTGCTTTGCATGTATGCACAGCCTTTGCTTTACCTATTAAACTGTCTTTATCTCAACCCAAAAGTTTTCTCAGTTTTACCCTTCTGATTCTCTCCTCCATCCTTTTGTGGGGAAAGAGAGTGAGCAGCTGTGTGGGCTTTGCTGCTTGCTGGGGATAAATGATGATACTAAGCAAGAAACAAGCACTTTACAACAGGCCTGGTGTTCAGCAGATAAAGACTTTCTATAATTCCTCTATAAGGAGGAAAGATCTTGAGATAAAAAATGCAATGTTTACCTGGCAAGTTTGGATATGTAAAGGGAAGGTTATTGGGTTTAGGGTTTGCCGAGTTTTTGTATTTCTGGGGAGCTGAGGATGCATCTCCCCATTTTCTAAAGTAAGCAGAAGAATCAACCAGTTGCAAAGTACAGTCCTGTACAACCCCTGTATTTCTTATACTCTTGCACGCATTATGTCTGCCACTTGTAGGCAGAATTATCTTCAAGATTATCTTTACAGCAAATCTCTAACATTCATCACTGCCTTTGTTTTACTAGAGCCTCTGTTTTGATTCTGGGAGCCTGTGTCACATAACTGCCTAACAGTGGCCAGAGGCAGAGCATTGCTGAACAACTTGAAGATGTCTACGCAAAACTTCTCTTTTAAAAACTCGGGTCCATCCCTGTTCTCCTGTTCTGCCACCCAGGAGCCAGCTGGGACCGAGTTTCATGCAGCTCCCCTTCATCAAGGGGGGGTGACACAGTCATACCCCAAAAAATCAAGCTCTGCAGGGCTGTGTGCTGTTGTAGTCATGAGCAACTGAAACTTGGTGGCCACTTGCAATCCCTGCCGTGGGCAGGCAGGATATGCCTTTTAATCCAGGGGCATAAACACAAGTGGCACAGGCCATTGCAGGCAGCGGGAGTGGTGCAGGTCTGTGTTGGAGAGGTTAATGTAGCAATTTGTTTTGAATAGGGTGGGATGAGTGCAGCAACCTCTGACAGTCTACTGCAGAGACAAGCACAGACTCTGCTGCCTCTGGCACAGGTGCCCCTGCAGCGCCTTTGGGGCTGACAGATAGGTTATCTTGTTTCCTTCTGAAAACACAGACTTTCTCTGATGTTGGCAAATTTGCTTGTTATGGAAATATATTCTGTATCCAGGACTGACAATTGATTTTGCCACTCTGCCTTGGGGAAAAAAAAAAAAAAAAGGCAGAGTGCCTTTCACTACAACATTGTAGTGAAACTCAGATTGTGACAATTGTGCCAAAAGACAAAGATGGCACTGGTTACTGCTTTCTTTCCTGTAAAGGGAACCATTCCTTGTTAGAAGTTCTGGGTTCTCAGCACTCTGTTGCCCCAGGACCAACAAGCAGCATCACGCAGTGGCTCAGCACAGGCTTTCCTCTGCCACCCCACTCCGACCTCATGCGAGCATTCCAGCACAAACACCTTGTTTTCTCAGCTCTTGGTCTCCCTGCTGAGCCTGCCAAGGAGGCTGCCAGCTCTGCAGGTGATTTATGAGGCAGGCACATGCCTGCAGCTGAATAGGGATTGCCAGCTCCTTGGAGAAAAGCCACATAGCTGCCACCAGCTAGGCATAACTGTAGTCATTGGACCCTAGGTGAAAGACACTGCCCTCACAGTATCCAGGACACCACCCAGTATCGTTTACTTCTTAATCTGAACGGTTAGGAAAAGTGGTTGGCAATTAAATTCTTTGATAGGTATTAGGTATTACCTCTTGTGCTTGGGAGGACCTCTCGCACCAGAGCAGGGTTGCCCAGCTGAGTGCTGAGTTTTGTTACTTGGTTGGAAAAGACAGACCCCTACAGAAGTCAAATAACTGGAAAAACAATTAGCACTAAAGTCTGCATATGACTTATGCAAATGTCTATCACTGGTGACATCTGAGCACATGTAATTGTGATCTGAGGGAGAATTTTTGAAGTTAATCCTCATGGTGGCTTCCAGACTAATTTGTTAAGGGATTGAGAGAGATTTTCTAAATAAACAATGCAGTTGTTGAAGATTATGGTAATGCCACTGTTGATCAGATGTGTGGGCACTGCCAGAGTTTGGATTTTGCTGGCTCAAATTGACTTGCTGTGTTTACAGCATTTGTGATTGACATAGACCTGCTCCAGCATTGCTTGGCATTGTCTGATAAAGAAAAATGCAGAACAGTAATTGCTGTGTCAAGCAAACCGTGAAGGTGGGGAGGTGCTGGAAATGTTATTCAATTAGGAGCAACCTACTTCTCAGGGCATATTTTTCCAGAAAGAAATAGAATTTTGTGGCATTTCAAAACCTAAATTCATAATATTTCTAAGAAATGCCAATATATCTTTTAAAGGCTCTTTTAAGTGTGCAAGGCAGAAAGCGCATTACAATGTAGTGCTTCGTCTTGAAAGAAACCACGTATACTTACTTAAGATTTAACCACATTTCTTCCAATTTTATCGTTTCCTTGTCACTCACCTCATTGTGAATTGTTGAATAGCAGAATGTACAGCAGGGTCTAGAGGTCAGTGGTGTTACAGCAAGGAGGAGGTGGTGGATGGTGCTAACTTCCAGCAGAGCGCAGATGATACATTTCACCAGATCATCAGTTTGTGCTGGATGCCTTTCCTTCTACGGCATTTTCATGGGATCAAAAGTTGTGCCATAGCTTATGCACTGGGAAGGTTGCAGGCCACCAAAACCAGAGGCAGCATAACCACAGTCAATTAATAACTCAATTTTTTGAGGACTTAGCTGTATTTACCCATGTAACTGGAGGGCTTGTTCCTCACAGAGACAGTTACCAGGGTTTCTTCAGCTTTACAAGAGAAAAAGCATTTCACGTGTAAAAGTCGCTTTCTTTTCTAGCCACAACCAAAATTTTTAGGCAGCATCCTGAAAGACACACGTGTTTCATTTACTTCTCGGCTCAAGAGGGTAAGGAAATTTGACTGGAGTACCAAAGTGGTTAGCTAGAAGCAGGTTATGGTAGTTTTTTCACAACTTTCTTACAAGAACAGAAGTTGCTGCATTAGCAGATTATTGTGCTTTTTGGGTGGGTAGGCTTGTATACTGGTGAAAGATGTGGTAGGTAGTGCTGGAGGCACTGTACAATACAAGAGTATGAGGAATTTGTAGCTATGCATTTGTATTACTTATCTGTATACTATGTATTTTTGGTGCTACTGGGCATGGCCATTTAAAAAAACCACTAGCAATTAAAATTAAAAGCAGCTAGAGGAAGGAACGAAATTAGATTTTTCATTACTGAATTCATTCCACATTTTACATTTAAAGTTCAGAATGTTGTTCTAGTCAAACACATAAAATATGTTCTTCATGTCTGAATGCAAAAGATGTCCTTTCCCACATGCTCAGAACTCAATTTTTAAAATGCCATGAGAAAGGGTAATCTCAGAAAAAATAGTTCAGTTTATGAGTCATTTCCTGGCTTTCTGGCTCATGATTCAGACACTCACATCCTTGCTGAGGTCAGATTCATCCTCTTCCACCCAAATCCAGAAGATCATCAATGAAAGTCCTCGTCTAGGTAAGACCATAGATTTGCTGCGTAGAAACTGAACCTTGACAAATTCTGATTAGAATTAATATACCTGCCCACAGTTCTGATGATCTTGCTGTCCCTTGAAGTCTTTGAATCAAGTCAGTATTTCCCTTTCTAAGGGAACATTTTTGCTTGGGTGCAAGCTATGTTATTGAGCAGGATTCACTGGGTATATTCTGTAGTTGTATGAAGCAAAAGACAGATTAGATGAGAACATGAGTCCCATCGATTCAAAAACTGTGACAGAATCCTGTGAAAACCTGTCTTGAGTTCCAGCCTGCAGTATTGCAGGTGGAAAGCCTAGAGAGAACAGAAATAACTGCTGCACATTTGCCCTATTCTTACACACTTTCACAGCATCTACCACTCCCTCAGTGGGACTTTGGTCTGGCCTATGGCAACCATTTACATTCCTAACATCTCCTGAAAAGCACTGGAGGGCTGCCTGGCTAATATTTACTTTTTCTTGCTCTTGCTGGTTGTGGAGCCCTTGCAGGTGTTACTGGGTGTAAGGGGGTGGGGGGTGGGCAGCTGATCTGCCCTTGTGGAACAGAGACGTGAGCCTGGACTTTAAAAGCCCCTCCCTGCAATTCCACCGATATTTATTCATGTGGATTTCAATTAGTAATTGTTTTTGTTGGTGTTTTGTTTGCTTTTTTTTTTCTGGTAGAGGGTAAGTGTGAAGTGATTGATACCTGGGAAAGGAAATCAGGATTTGGCTGTGGAGCGACATTCCATTGTCTTGACACAAAATAACAAATAACTCACCTCTAAATCTGTGTCTCGGGAAATTAAAGTGTAAAGCAGTGAAAGTCATTTGGAGGTCACTGAGATGTAGAGTGTGACCTGCTCCCCAGCACTGAGCAGCTCAGCTCTCAGTGACAGCTTTGAGAAATCTCTCCGGTGACTGGGGAAGGGAGGCAAAGCGTGTACCCAGCGCCTGGCTTGTTCTCTCCCCTGCCTGCTTTTGGAACTGTTGCTCTCACAGAGTTTGCAAACATCTCCTGAAAACACTGGTCGTTGTGGTGGTGATTTTATATGCAAACACAAACAGTAACTTTTCAGAAAACATCTGCACAGATAGGGACCGTGTCTTGGCAAAACCAGCCTGAGTCCCTCCTCTTTTGGAAGCTTCATCTTTGGCAAGGCTGTTCAGTACTTACTCTTCTCACATCACCCAGGTTTTAAAGGCTTCATTTGTGTGCCCATCCAGGGTGCACACCCCACACTTGAACTGGGTGTCAGCTGTGTGGCTTTCCCTCCTGGTGTGGGGCTCTCAGGTCACCCTGGGGAACCTGGCACCCAGCGATGCCCTTTGAGCCCAGTTTGCTCAAGCCATCTGACACCTCTGCACTGCAAAAATCCGAAAGACATTTAATGGCACCTCCCAAAATGGTGATTTTCGGCTCCTCCTGAAGGCTAAGGATATGTAAGAGACCTCCATGAGATGTGGCAGAATCTGAATGGTCCTTAATTCACCCTAAGGCCCTGAGGACAGTGCTTGAAGGTTGTGCTGTGCAGCCCAGCCTGGCAAGGCCTTGCTCAAAGCCAGCCGAGTCATTGAAATGGCACCTCAGGAATTTGGTGCGAGTTCTTTGAAGTGTGCTGTTATCTCCATTAAATCATGTAGTAAATTACAGTAGCTCACTGATTTGCAGTAACTTTTCAGGTATTTTGTATCTGTCTGTGTAGTGAGAGGAAGCAGCACTTTGCCTTGCAGGAGTCTCTGTGTGCCAGGAGACCCTCACAAAGATCCAGCCATGGGGGCAGGGAGTGACCCCATAGAAAAGTGTGGGATTCCTGGATTTTATAGGCTGAAATGTGACTCCATTACCCACACTAAGCAGCAGTTTGCTTGGCAAGGTGTCACCAGGGATTTGTGCAGGAAGGAGTTAGTTGCTATGCATAAGTGTCACAGGTATTTCTTGGACTCTGAGAGCAGCAACATTGACATCCTGGATGCAAAACTATGTCATAGAACTTACAAGGTTTATATAAAGCAAAAAATATTTGAGAATGAATCTTTGGCAGGTAGATAGGGGCAAATGGCAAAGGGAGAAGGGTTTGCTGAACTGGGAGAGGACAGCAGCAGAAGGAGAACAAGAGAACATCCAGCATCACAGGATGTGTTCTTCTTTCCCAGTTCTCCAAGGGTGCTGGAGAACATCCTTGTTGGTGGAAAGAGAGGGAGACAGCAAAATAGGCAGAAAAAGGGTTCAGAGGTCAGGAGAGGTCAGGGAGAAGGGACATCAGCCACAGGGGCAGATGAGAGTGAGTAGAGGGCTGCAGAGGAAGGACAAGGGCACCCACAGCAGCAGAGCACTGTGGTGAGTGCTGTCTCCCACATGGAAAACTGAATGTTGTCTTGAGGAGAGAGAGAATGGTCTCTTGACAGCCAAAACAGGTCTGTCTTGTTGTGTCACTGATTCAGCATCAAAGAGCTGAGAAGCATCTGGGAATACACATTTGAGGATAAAATTTCCATTTGCAGACAGGGAAAACTCATCTTCCCATCAGCACTACAGCAGCCCTTGCCAAAATTAGTCAAAACTAGGAATATGCCCTTTGCAGTAGCTGGATGATATTTGTGAAGATACTGGTCATGCTGTAGAGGCAAGGAGCAGATCTGGATGCCATGCCTGTGTAACCGTGGCTTTTCACAGCCTTGCTGTGCCATTGCCACATGTTGTGACAGGAGGGGCTGCTCCCGTCTCTGCCCCAGCACTGGAAAAGCAGCAGCAATTCAGGCAGTGCCATTTAGTAGTGCCAGGTCTCAGAGTTGTGCTGAAAGCCTCCTGCTTTGAATATCAAAGTTTAGCCTCTGGATGCAGCCCTAAAGGAGATAACAAATCAGGCCAGTAAAACTCGCTTGACTTTGTGGGCCAGCCCAGATCCTGATGATTGGTGTTGCAGGGCGTTTCTCTAGGAAAAGGAACTGGTCTGGTGGCTTTTTAGGATTTGCATTTTTTACTCACTGATGGGAAGCTCTTTGGTTTTCCTTTTCACTGTCACAGGGTCTCGTGTTTCTGTACAGACTTGAGCCAAATTTGTATAAAGAAATGCCATTAAAATATTCAGTGAATAAAGGGGATACATACATCAAAGGAGTAAGGGAGTTATGTGAAATGACTTGTCCTGCCTTTCCCTGGTGACTAATCAGGATCTGTTATTCACACCGCCTATTTTAAAGGTGCTCTGGAAATCTGTAAGGAGAAACTCTAGAAAACAAAGATTAATGTTAGTGGTTTCTGTAATCTGGCCTAATTTGGAGTTTCCTGACTGATCAGAGTGGTCTGCAAATCCATGCTAAGCTCCTCTGGCATTTCCTAGTCTCTCCCCCAGGACCATAAGCAGTGTGCTTTCCCTGTTTATTTTTTCCTGTTTATTTATTTATTTTCCTTGCGGGGGGCCGAGCGCCGGCAGCTTGCGCAGGGAGACTGCCGCTGCCATGGGCCCTTAATGAGCTTTTTGAGCAGTGAAGCAGCACAGCATCGCCTGGGAATCGCAGGGGTTCCTCCCTTCCCCGCACCAGGCCGCGGAGCAGAGGCCGGCGGGTTAACGAAGCAGCCGCGGCGGCTGGCGGGCGGCCTAATGAGCGGGCAGCGGGACCCTGGCGGCGGCCAGAGCCCGGCGGCAGCCTCCGGCAGGACCCAGTGCCAGTTGCTCCACTTTTTCCCATTATTACTGTAGCTGGAAGCGTTAGAAAGCAAAGAGCCCCAAAAGGTATGAATATAATGCATTCTCCACCCAGCACTTTTGGGAGCGGTGGGTTTGAACCAGCACATTAACAATGAAGAGGAGAGTATTGAAAAAAATAACTAGGAAACAGATTCTTTTTAACCTTTAACCACTCCAAATAGCCAATAAATCATTAGCTACTAATTAACAAAAACAGAAGGGTAACTTACTGTCTGGTAAGCAAACTCTTGGAATCACTGAAAGGCTGGCACTGACTTCAGCATGGCTTTTCTTACACGTTTGCACTTACTAAAAAGACAAACAAGCCAAGCTCTGAATATTAAGCTATGCCATGCAAAGCATTTTGCTAAAAGACCGACTTTCTAAAATAAATATATTTTTAATGTGTACAGTGAGCTGAGCAAATGCAGAATTTACATACAGTATGCAACATCTGACCCCCAAGAAAATAGGTCTTCTCCTGGTGCCAAGTGTGACAAGGTAGGTTGTGTCTCATTTGCAAGCAACACTGGTTTGCAGTTTCTAAGTCTTGGCCATACTTACAGTCTGCTGCTGAATCATCTCCTCAGCTCCTTCCAAAGACTCAATGGAGTGGCTAAAGCAGGCGGAAGACCTCCTGGCCAAGGTTCAGGCTGGAGAGCACAGCTTTCAGTCTGAGCTCAGGGAATATCTCGTATGGTGGAACACTCTCTGATGGCTGACCAAAACCACTCTCCCTCTTCCTGTCTGTGAGAAAAGTCAAGTGGCAAGTTTTTATCTAAGAATGGAAGTTGGAAAAAAGTTTTCTGGTGGAGGAAATGTTTGTGAGACCTCTGGAAAAGGCTGTTATCTTGCAGATTAACTAATAAAAGGGTGAAATCCAGAAATCTGAGTGTCACCACTGCAGCTGATTGGCTAAACAAACATTTGGACTTCGCAGTATTACTATTGCATGTACAGACATTATCTAGTCTGGTTTAATTTAAAATAAGTCTGCCAAAGATTGGACTACTTGCTTAAACCTCTCCAACAATTTTGCATCCTGACTTGGAAGCAGTAGGACATATGATCTAAAATACAACGGTGAAGTGTTTAGGACAAGGTCTCCCATTGTCTGTTGATCTGTATGTCTTTTCCATTCACTGTGCATCGTTACACCAGCTGTGTCTTTAATAAGTAACTGTGTGGGCTCTCATAGTTTAAATATTTACTTAAACATAATAGAGAATCCAAATGAAACTGAGATACATGAGAATATCCATGTCTGATCTTCTAAGTGGAATCAGAGTGAATTTGTGCAGTAGATTTGCAAACTGTAAACAGATGTGTTTTGATGACTTTCTCTCCTCTGTCTGGTCTCCACTTACAAAATACAAGTTCACAGATCAAGCTTCTCAGGGTTTTTCACCTGGGAGAATCTACATGTCTTTCTTGCTGTTGAATTTATGGGGAGAACTCCAAACACTGCTCCGTAACTGGGTTTCACGAAATTCAGATTTGGCATCACTAGTAAAATACCTCCACAGTGGTGTTTTCTCACTGCGACCTGCTAAAGTCACTACAGGTGGCCAAAGGGAGTTCCATACCCCCTTGCAGCTTGAGAAGGTCGCTCCTCCAGGTCACCGCTGAGGACAGTAGATGAGTCTCACTGTTATCTCTGCTATGGTCAGAAAGAGAGCTGCAATTTTCAAAAGACATCCTAGGAGGCTGTCATTCCTGTAGTCATATTTTGCCTGTGTCTCTCTCTGGGCAAGGGTGAATGTCATGGGTTAGACATGAGGTGGGAGATTGTCACTCGTAGATCAAAACCACTAATCTTCATGAAAGCTCAGTGAGACAAAGTTGTTTCATTACATTGTTTACAGTTTTAGGTACTAATTGCCATCATTTGAGGAACATAAATATGGTTCATCTTGGTTTACAGACAGAGAAAAAGGTAGGGAACTTATGCTGTCACATGTGGATCCTGAGACAGGACTGTTTCTTTCGTTTCTCCATGTGACCCTATATGTGACTATAACATAAAAATGTAAGAGTCAGTATAACAAACAAAATTAATTTCATTATGGGATGCACAGAATGTTTGAAGAATCACCGTGTGATGGTGATAAAACACTGCAGCACTCAGGGCTGCTTTTTCTTCCTTTCATTTGAGTCCTGGAATAATCTGCTTCTTTCATAGCTTATTTAAGGGAGACCAAGTTCTCTCTCTGGCACTGTTTGGTACCTCTTCTTGCTACTCAGTGTTACAGCATGTGGTCTTTGAAATTTGAATCCAATCTTTCTGGAGAAGCACTAACTGAAAGGCGGCAAAAGGTAAATTTTCAGCTCCCTGAGCAGTAACTCAGTTACATGACTTGCGTTACTATTAATGGGGGTCATGCTGGTAAATTCCTGTACACCACATTGCACATTTACTCATGAGTGCAGAATTGGCACAGCTAATGAAACTTGCCTTTGGGGTAGCATGTGTTTCAGGAGATGGGTCTGACAGGCAGAAAGGTCTGCTAAGTACCCAGATGAAAGTCTGGCTTTTAACTCCTTGAACATATTTCCAGAAAGTAGTAGTGTGAATTAATGCTGGTTAGTGTTAGCTGTTCCTACTGTTAGGGATCAGTCTTGCTCCAGTAGGGTTTCGTTGAGGCAAAGATCATGCCTGAAATGTGAATGTGTGTGCTGTCATTTAGTGTTGCGATTCACTTTCTGGTGCATATTCCAAGTACTACTTCCTGTTACTTATTTTCTTTCAAAAATAGGCCAGTGCTCTGCTAACACCAGCTTCTAGAATCATAAACAAATTAAGGGGTTTTTTATCATTTTCACCTCTACTCCTTTCCCGAAGATGATCCCTCCTATGGCTGAGCACCACCTGGTGATTACCAGCCTACTCATGGGCATCTTATACCCCTTTATTCTTGTACTGTGTCCATTACAGTGACGGCATCTTATTTCCAAAATTTTTCTCCAGCCTTTACTTTGCTAGGCTAAACATGCCAAGTCCATTTTGCCTGTTTGATATGGTAAACTTGGCACTGCTCTGGCTGCTGTTCTGTGCACCTGCTGTAACTGGGAGGTATTTTTAGTAAATGAAAACAAAACTGCCCAAACATTCTATCCTGTTCAGTGTCATGAAACTTTCCTCACATGCATCTGTGCACCAGCCCAGTGTTGTATTGCGTTTTTAACCTTTTAATCTCACCATGGTTCCTAATTGTTTTGTAGTTAATTAGTAGGGTTGTTTTATTATTTTTCATCATTTAGTGCTGGGAGTCTTAGAGTCTGCAGTAGGAATTCTTGTCATCAGATCCCAAGTTCCATGTTGTGGGATTAATTCTCTTTCTTGCATGCAACTATTCAAAGTGATTCTTTTTTTTAATGCATGATACTCTAAATATCCTTTGCATCACCAGTAACCTACATTTAACACTAATCAAAATATTTAATGAATAAAATCTGTTCCATGACTAATTGCTGAAGGAGCTTCTAACTTGGGCTTTCTCTGATAAATTCTTTTATTTATTTCCCATTATTTCATTTATAGGGTATTCCCTATATTAGCTGTTGAGAAGCTGAGTAGTGTGTTATACTTGCCGCATATTTTGAGTCCTTGTCCTGTTAAATCCGTCAGAAAATCTCTTTCCTTTCCCAGTAACATATTCTTGCATTTTGGGAAAAATCTGTCAAATTCTGTCAAATGAGCCTTTTAACGTGGTCAGAAAATCACCTTGTGTTTGAACTGTAAGTATGGTTTGAACTGCCAGTAGATTTCTTTTCATTCACTGGAATACTCCCTTTCTTCATAGTTTTGTGTGGTCATCAGAGCCGAAGAGATGCCAGAGATCTGTACTGCAGTGAACAGTCAACATCTAGAGAAACACTCTTCAGTTTCTATGTTAAATAAAAGTAGAAAAAAAATCAATTTGCTGCTGCAGCTAGTGACTGTGAAGGAGCAGCTGCAAAGTGCTGAGTCTCATCAGGTTGCAATCATGATTAACATTGGGCAGATCCCCCCTGCTGCGGGAGTAAATACCCTGCCTTTGTCAAGGCTTCCATGTAAGAAACAATAGATTATTTCAGTGAAGCACAAGAACATAAATGTTAATCGAATCATTCCTCTGAATGAATAGAAGTAGCACCCAGAATGTAAACATTTTAATTTTGGAAGGGAAGGTCTGCCTGTCAGTTGGTAAGTTTTCTACATATTTTTTCATTTACTTTGAAAAGCTGCTCACTAACATTGCTATCATTGCATACAATAACATTTTCAGCACTTCAAATACGTATGTTTCCTGTCTTTCCAAGCTAGGCAGTGGCAAAGTCCAGGGAGTATCGGAAAAAATAAAATCTGCCTTAATATCACTCAAGAGAGGTCAAAACCTTATACTGAATAACTGCCAAACTATGTGATCACATTAGTTCTTGGTAGAGGAAATGGAAAATACTTTCCAACTGGAACTGACACCAGGAAACATATTTTAAAAATGTTTTTTATACATTGGTATAATTACCTTTAAAAATAATTCTGTCTCTATACAGATGATGAAAGTGGCTGTAAGTATTTTAACAAATTTATGTGTATGTAAGTGAAACAGAAAGAAGTCATTTATCCCCTTACTGCTTCCTTGTTTGCTGTACAAATAAGGAATTTCAGAATGCAGTCAAGCAGTACATGTTTTAAAGCAAGTGTACAGCAAGCTACAGATGCCCAGCCATCTTCATTTTCACATGGATACAGCTATTGTTGATTAATACATCATATAAATATGTTTTGACTTTCAGTGTAACTGGTCAGACCCTGCTGACTTCATTCCCGTGGGGTTTCCCTTTGCAAAGCCAGTAGAGTTCAGCTCATTGTTTCTCTTGTAGCCGTAATGTTCTCAGAGATCTTGCACCAGTGGTAGATGAAGAGCCATTAGCTCTATATGAACACTAAACATGGAAACAGTTTTCTTACAGGATTTCTTTGTTCTTCACTGAGGCTGCTATGCTGCTGTTTATACACGCACCCTTTTTAACAGTCATAATGTACTTCTCCACTGGACAAATCTGTCTCTTGGGTTTCTGCACAGCAAACATCCTGAGTCACTCTGGGATACATCTCATCAGTTACAAAATTAGAGGAGATGATGAAGGATCTGTTTGTGGTGGAAGCACAGAAGTTTGATGGTTGGGGCTGAATTCCTGGTGGTCCCATAGGAAAGCCAGTCTGTTGGAATCACTGAATTTCCCCACTCAGTAGGTGCTGACGTGGGGAGAACAACAACTGACAGCAGGTGATTGGCAGAGTGAGCCGGTAAGAGTGGAGGTGTGAAGCTGAGTGTGATAATTCTAGCTTTGTGGCTCATGTTCACCAGGGCCCATTGTGACTGGGTGGACAGGAGTTTCCTGTGGCCTGGGAGAAGCAGAGGTGAGGAAAAGCCAGAGCTTTTATTGCTGCTCTAAAACTCACTTCCTTTCCATCTTCCATGCTGCGCCTGCAGTGTCAGTCTGTGTGCCTGCACCAGAGCAAGCACAGAAATATCCATTATTTTTGATTGTCCAGCTCCACAAGTCATTGGTCCCTACTCTCCTGTAACTAGAAACTGGCGGCTTCTCAGCTGACCCAGCAATGGACAGTGGTTTTTCGCGCACTCCATCTTGTAGCTGAACAAGCAGGTTTCATCTAAGTTCCCTCCCAGTCATCAGACAACCCCTCACTACAGCTTTTATAGAGGCCTGAACTCAGTGCCTTGACAGAGTATGCTACTCAGAGAAAATGTGATTTAAATCTTTAATTTAAGCCTCAGTTGTAATATTACATCATTTTAGGGTTTTCATTCACTTGAGGTGAAGAGGTGCAAAATGAGCGTAATTTATTAGAATTTACTATGCAGAAGTGAAAAAACATCTGTTTAATGTGATTTGGGCCAAAGTGGTTCAGCTGTGGAAAAGACCAAAGCCAGTTCTGACCACCCTGTGTATCATACTGGGCATGTGTTGACTGAAGTCATCCATCAGGGTTTTTCCTTGCCTAAATGTTGTGAGAAAACCTAACTTCTTCTGTTTTATTTATATCCTCTATTTTTGTCCCCTTTTAGGGGTAGTAAGAAGTATGTTGTTGAGCTGACTGAACTACAATTTAAATCCCATATATATGTAGCACTGTATGACATGTGCCATTTATTTTTTGAAGCCAAATATTGGCCGATTAGGAATTCCCCATGGGCCTTCTGGAGAGAAGGTGGCTGTGGTGACTGTGGATGACTGTGACACAGCAGTGGCCGTGCGCTTCGGGAGCCTCATTGGAAACTACACCTGTGCTGCCCAGGGGACTCAGACTGGCTCAAAAAAGTAAGGATTCCCTGTATTTGTGTTTTCCACTCATTCTCTTTTTCCAGTGGAGAGTCAACAGCATGCGATTGACCACTGAGCACTAAGTGATTAACCAGGAAGTTGGTAAAACAGATATAACATAACAAGAAAAAGTAACAAAGTTTAGTTTGGGACATGGAATTCCCAAATGAAAGCTACCATCATTTAAGTTAAGAGTTCTATCTTAAAAGGAGGTAGAAATAAAGGATATACACAAACAACCATTGAAAATCATTGGGTGTGAAAAAAGGTTTCCTGTGAAGAAAGAAAAAAAAAATAGTACTTTTGAGTTTAAAGAGGAGATGAACAGCAAGCAACATAGGGGCATATAAAGTAATGAGTGATAGCAGAGAGACCGCTGAGATACACATGGTGCTGTAATATCCCAAGAGAGGGGCACACCATAAAAACTGAGGCTAATCCAAATGACCAGATGATAACACTTCTCACACAGTGTGGAGTCATTTAGTAGAACCTACATCCACTAAATGTCATTAAGACTAAGATCTTCAGAGGATTTTAAAAGAGTTGGCGCTATATAATAATTAAGTGATTATATAAAAATGTAGTGTTTCTCAACCTCGCGCTGAGCAGCCTCAGCCAGTCCCTGCATGACTCGGGTCAGAAAGAAGTGTCCTGTGGCTACACATTTTTCTCTAATTTTCATTTTCTTCTTCATACTGGCAACTCTTAGGGACAGGTCACTGGATTCTAAATGCACATGACAGCTCCTTAGTTAAAAGTTAGTGTTCCTGGACAGTCCTTTGATTACAAGCTCTGAAAGTGCTCATGTAGCAGAGGGAAGTGCAGCTCAAATGCGCTTATGGAAGCAGTAAGATAAAGAACAAAACAAAACAAACTCTTTCCAAGAAATTATGAGCATTTATTTGTTTCTTCAGATCTTTGGACCTAACTGGCCCCCTCCTCCTTGGTGGTGTCCCAAACTTGCCTGAGGATTTCCCAGTGCACAACAGGCAGTTCATTGGCTGCATGAGGAACCTCTCCATCGACAGCAAGCCCATCGACATGGCTGGTTTCATTGCCAATAATGGCACTCTGCCAGGTATGGGCAACTAGTGCCCCAAAGGTCAACACCAGAAAGGTCTCCGCCACAGCTGTGCGTTTGGCATGGCTTAGGGTGTCGAGGGGGCTGGCACTGCGAGGAACCCCAGGAAGGGGAAGGGAACATAGGGTTCTGAAATGACCCCTGTCCCCTTGTTAGCACTGTTGAGGGCAAAGCAGCCATGGGGCAGGGACTTAAGGTGCTGCTTGGCATTGTGCTGCCACCAGGTCTCTGGCCAGACCTCATTTGTTTGAGCAAGGTGCAGTCCACACCTGTGCCAGGGAGGCATACAATAGCCCATGGCACAGGGCACACTTCTGGGATACAGCAGCACACAGGAAAGGACTTTCTGCATTGCTAGGAGTTTCAGCCAGGAATTTACTCCTAAATTGACTTTTCATCTTCTATTTTTTAACTACCTATTAAATGTCATTTTGCTCTGAAAGCCAGTGGGATTAGTTCATTAAAAAGACAACACTTATAATGACTTTTTAATAAACTGTGTTTATTCTGTAAATAAAATTCCGCAATCCTGCGAATGTGAAACCTGCTTCATGGAGCAGCCTGTTGGAGGTTCTGATTTGATTTCCAGTCCCTGGATCCCTGATCAGGATTAGTTCCGGTGATTAGGTGTACAGAATGTTCTCATCATCCTAAAACTGGCTCTTACACACAAAAAAGGAAAGTCCCTTCTGTCCATGCTGCTGAAGGTCTGTGTAAGACCTAAATTGCAGTTCTAAAGTATGTTGCATTGATCGTGGATTGAGGAGGGAGTCATAGCATATGCCTTTGATAGACAGACTTGTCTTTATGCATTTGACACATGATCAGCCCACATAAACTTTTGCCATCCACATTTTGCTTCACTGACTTAAAAAATATTTTTAAAAAAAGCAAAAAACCCAAACCTATAATAGTCATGTCTTGTTTTTACATAAAAACCCAAATACAGTCACTCAGAGCCTTTTTCTTATTAAAAACATGCAAAGTAATGGTTTTCGTGAATTCCAGGCTGTGCAGCGCAGAGGAACTATTGTGAAACCAACTGGTGTCAGAATGGAGGCACGTGCATCAACAAGTGGAACACGTACATCTGTGAGTGCCCCGTGCGCTACGGAGGCAAAAACTGTGAGCACGGTAAGATGCAAAGAGCTCTTCATGCGTTGTCATGTGTGCACGTTTCATTGCCTGTCATTACCATCTCAGAGCACGTATGTCCAGCTGTGATGCTTAAAGGTAACAGAAGATTGCAGTTGAGACTGTCACCCACTATCTATTTGAAATAAATTTAGAGATCCCCTATATAGTAGATGACATACTGTCACTAATAAGAGCAGCTTTCATTGATTTACTTACATAAGCAAAGTAGTTCCAAAGAACTTGGCAGTATTTAATAATTTGTTTATAGTAAAAGTGCTTGATCCTAAGCCCCTTTAAATCAGTGGAAAGAATCCTGCTGACTTTACTGGGCTTTGACTCAAACTGGGGATGAATGTGCAGTTTTAATCACCACTTTTTTGGCAAGAAGGCATTCTGTGCTAAGTATGAGCACTTTCAGTTTTACTGGATTTCTCTTTGATTGAACACAATGTGCATGTGTAAAACCTCATTACTAAAGGATAAGGAAGGAGCAGCAGGTGAGTTTTATAGGGTGTGAAGAACTTGCAGTCAGCTTTTTCCCTAGAAATGAGGAGTTGCCTGTGTGAGGAGTCCCATGGGACTGATGCTGTAAGGTGACTGCTCCTTTGGAGCCTTCCTGGATGCTTCCAGGAAAGAAAACATGCTTCTACTAGGCATGTCTTTCCTAGAAACAGAAGGCCAAATTCTGGCCCATGATGCAGACGTGCTAGGTGTTTGTTTGTATTATCCCCTCTGATACTTAGCCCAGAATAGTTTTGCAGTGTGATCAAGGATTTTGTTCTTTTGATATATCTACCCCAAACTAGATATTCTTGATTGCCCTCAGCAGGATGTGGACCCTGGAAGAGCAGATCTTGAGCTGAGGTGAACACACCACAGAGATTTGCAAACGCCTTTAGAACAGTATCCCTCAGCCTTGGCCATATCTAGGTAGAGGCAATTTCTCTTCCCTTTCCTGAGAAGCAGCAATATTAATTTAAGAGGAGAGGACACATGGTTAAGTTTCTGTCTTGGAGATAAAGGTTTGCAGAATGAAGAACAGGGAAAAGGGATGATGGAGACCTCTTCCTATGCTCCACCTCACACAGAGCCCAGAGTTGTTATTATTGCCCCTAGTCTGGTACCTGCTTTCTGTAGCAGCTCCTCAGATATTTTGAGCTTCCTGGGTTTGTATGAAGATCTGATTTTTGCATGTGTCTCATGTCAAGTATCTTTGTTGGTAAAGTTCTTCATGATTGGCTGTTCTCTGTGCTACAAACCCACTGATGTGTCCGGGGGGGAGTGCCAGGGCCCAGCTATGGTGTGACCTGTACTAGTATAAACGAAGAGTACTGCTGTCACATGCAAAGACTATACTTCCCTTTGTCTTTGTCTTAGTTTTCAAATGGAAATTCAGAATTTGATCAAATGTTTGCTTTATTTACTATTTTCTTATCCCAAACTCAAGACCAATCCATAAAGTTTGGGATTTAGAAAATTATGTAGGAATTGCCCTGTAGGCATCCCTGGAAATTCGTTTTAAATTCAGGTGATAGAGATGATGGCAGTCACAGCAGCACTGCCTGCCCCCATGCCCCGTCCCAGCTGTCACCTCTGCTTCCAGCACTGTGCATTCCTGCATGTCCCCTTTGTCACTGAAAAATCCCATGTTCTTCCCAGTGCTTCAATTTGTGGGGTCTTTCTGATAGTTTGAAGGCAGCAGACTGCTTGGTTCTTTGATGATATTTGTGGGCCAGTGTACCTATTGAAAAATGGAAGCTAAGAAAGAAATGGATTTCAGGAGCCCAAAGTTAAGTCAGGAGGAATCACAGATACACTATACTCCTGTCTTTCAAATTGCTTATTTGAGTGCTCAGCTATGATCCTAAGAGCATTAGCTATTATTAGGCAGCTATTTTTTAAAAAGTCTTAGATAGAATATTTGCATTTTTGAGCAGGAGTGCTGCATTTCTTCAATCCCTTTGGCAGTGCTGGTTCTGCTTCAGGCTAACAGAGGACAAAAACTTTGGCAAGTTGCCGATTTAACCTTTTTTTCATTTCCTGCTCTTCAAAAATTCTGGAATCTGCTCTACATTAGTGAGGATGGGGTGTTTTACATTCACCACTCTCCTAGAACGTGCTAACTCACCTTCTCCCATCTCCGTCTGCTGATATATAGAAGGGAGATAAAATTAAGGAAAAATTAGTTTCACCTTTATTGTAATTTAATTCTTTTAAACTATTAGATGTTACAATTCTGTGAAGAAGATCTAGCAGCTATGTATGACTCACTGTTGGATGGCCAATGTCATTGCACTAGCCTTGGGCTGAACACCACAGGTCTGCACCTAAACATTAGCTTCCACATGTCCAGCACCCACACTGCAGGTGACATTCAGTGGGATGTTGGCAGCGTGTTTCCCCAGGCCCTGTCTCCACAGAGAATAGCCCTCATGTCTTTCTGCTGGCCTGTTAAATGTAGGAGTCTCTCTAGAGTGAACATAGATACACAGGCAGTGCTTCAAAGTGACAAACCCGACCACACAATTACTTTTCATCACTGCGCCGCAGATGGCAGGGAGGTGCTGGGAAGCACGTGGGCCTCTGTGGTGACAGGGGAGGTCAGGTCCCATCTGGGGGCAGTGGATGTGGCCAGCCCCTCCATGGACACTCCTGGTCTCAAGGCATGAGGAAACGCTGGGGGAAAGAGGGAGGTCAGAGGGGGCTGACAAATGGGGATTTCTATTTAACTAGCAGGGGAAGGTGCACCCTGGCCCCAGGGAAGGGAGGGAACTTGGGAGAAGGTGTGGGAAGGGAACGGTATTTGCAAGTACAGAAAGTCACCACCGGTGAGAAAAGGAAGAAGGTGGCTAATTGCCATGCCAGTCCAGTTCTCCCAGGAGCAAAGGCAAAATGCTTGCAAACAGCATTCCCAGCCTTCAGCAGGTGGGAATCCCGCAAGTTTGCATCCTGCCTCTGTGTTCCAGAGGCAGATGGGATCAAAAGTCTCAGCAACAGTCCAGAAAACCAGCAGCAAAGTTGGAAGTGAAGGTCATTGTGAAGGTCAGCAGGGTAGACGAGGAAGGAGAAGGCTGACTTTTGCACAGGTGGAGCAAGAGAAGATAATCCTGCTCAACACTGATGTCGTGGTTACTTTTACATTGATGTGGTGCAGTGTAGGCAGGTGAATTGTGCCCTGGCCCGGAATTGTGCCCTGGCCCAGACAGCCAGAACTCAAGCACTGCATTCAAGTTTTAAGCAACCTAAGGACATCTGTATCTGGTGACAATCTTTTTTTAAGTTGCCCTCTGCTTTTCAAGAGCAGGCTATGCTGCAGTTGTTCCACCATATGCCCTCTCTGGCATTTGTGGCAAAGGGGAGATCACAGGCTGGAACAGGAGGGAGAAGGGCGGCCCCCTTGGGGCTGCCTGCCCTTAGCCTGATGTGGGCTGGTTGGGTAACCACATCTTAAGGAAGAGTAAGTCAAGTTACACCTCTGGCTTGACTAGTGGTAGCCCACTAGTCCCTGACTTTTTGTTTCTCACAAATAGGGAGCTAAAGGGCTTGCACTTTACTCCAACCCCTGTACTCCACTCCCCACCCCAGCCTTTCCCTTTATAGACACCAGCAAGGCAGACATATGAGAATTTGGGGTTTGGCTTTATTCCTCAAAAAAATGCAACTTCACATCAACTTTACTCCGTTTTCTGCTATGGTGTCATCCCTCAACCTTTTTCTAAGGACTTAGCACTTCACAGTAACACATAGGCATTTGTACATACATGATCTCTCCTATTACAAAAAATCCAGAAAGTGTCAGCAGATATGGTAGTGTGGAGCAGAAGGGGAAAGACTGGCAAGCCCTGTCATTTCACTAACCAGCTACATGGACACAGCACATGATGAAATAAAAGGCCGAGTGCTGATCTGTGGTGGTTGTACCCAGTCTCTAAGGCCTGCTTCCACTCGCAAGAAGCTGCCATGAACTTCACCAACATGCCCACGAGCAAGGATGTCAGGCAGAGGCTGACTGCAGATCCCACTACAAGGTTCCACACGTGGCAGAGGTGTCATATGAGGTGTTGTAAATAGCACAGACCTTCCATGGCTTAATTTGTGCTTCTAATCAGTGGGACCAGCTTACCCATGGTACTGTAGCTCCTGTTACCCCAGGTAGCAACTTTAAAAGTCCAAGGGGGCAGGTGTTCCTCTATTTTCCATCAGCAAAGTACCTTCTATCGAAGGCTGTCATTGGTGTCACCCTGTAGGAGCTGTGCTTGTGCAAGGTTAGAGAGGGGGGCAACTTTTCAGCTGTCACCTCAGCATATTGAAGGCAGAGGATTTAGGCAATTCCACACAAACTTTCTCTCTGTGAAAACGCTGTGTAGCTGGGACAGCTGAATAATCTGGCCCTGGCATATTCATAATTAATTTGTATTTCCTGTTGCCTCCCAGCATTTTCCTGTGTTTAATCTGTTAATTAGAAGCAGGTAGTCAAGGTTATGTTGAAAACATCTGCAGCAACTGTTGTCCTCATACTTCCTGCTCTGTCCACCCACTCATCAGCAGAACTGTATCAGCAGAGATCCTGAGCTTACCTTTCTAGGAACAGCTCTCACATGGGTAATGCCATAGCAGTGTGGAGGTGCTGCTTTTGAGTACAGGCACCAAGACAAGATGCCTACCCCACAACCAGGATAGGTTGTGAATTTGCAGTATTATCAACTGCTTCACAGTAACTCTCCTAGACCAGCTCTTAATGCATGGTAGCTTGAATATAGCTCAGTGGAAGAGGGACTAGCTCCCTCGTGTCATCACTCTGCCATAGCATCATTTTTCCTCTTAATATTTGCCCTGAAGGATAAAAACTGTTTCTCTTCTGTATTTTGATTCACAGCAATGCCTTCTCCTCAGCGTTTCAGTGGTGAGAGCATTATCATTTGGAGTGACCTTGACATTACCATCTCTGTGCCGTGGTACATTGGGCTGATGTTCAGAACCCGGAAAGTCAATGGTATGCTAATGCAAGCCAATGCTGGGGCTGCATCCAAGATCAACATTCAGGTAAAAGTATGACTGTTTTTGATTAGAAAAGAATTAATACTCCCCCATCAGTAGATATGATCAGATGAACTAGATAGCTTCATCCACCCAACTAAATGCATGTCAATAAAAACATATCATTACTTTAGCCTTTTATAAAGATCAAAAAGTGAATGATCAAAATATAATTATAAAAATCATATTAATTTAAGATTATTTTTCTAGTCAGAGGTAGTAGTGGCATTAACATAGATGTAAAAAATGTTTCTGTTGCTTTGGGGGTTTCTTGCCCATGAGGGAAGTTGGAGTCTGAATGTCTGAATGAAGTTTTACAAGGAGTTCTTGCAAGCATTCCCATCTTTGCTCTTTGGGTTTTTTTTTCCTTTTGGATTGTCTTAAGAAATGTTATTATCTTGCCCTCCACCTCCTTCTGCATCAAGTACAAATATGTAGCAAAAAAAGACATGATTTTTTTTCCCCAACAGATACTGAACAACTACGTGCAGTTTGAAGTGTACAGTGGCCTGAGCCAGGTTGCTAGTTTGAAGATGAGCCAGTCACGGGTCAGTGATGGGGAATGGCATCACTTATTAATAGAGCTGAAGAGTGCAAAAGATGGTAAAGATCTTAAGTACCTTGCTGTCATGTCCTTGGACTATGGGATGTACCAGGTAAGGCAGCATCATAAGTTTGCCACTGAGCACTGCACAAATGCTTTTAGGAGAAAGTAGGATAAAGGACTATAGACAAGTACTTATGCTGTGAGACATCTTCTGCAGTGATTTATTCCTAATCAATGATATTAATTTATTAAGCCTTTTGATAGGATATCTTACAAAGAAGTCTGTAAAGAGACACTTTGCAGTGTCTGGCTCCTCACTGCTTTGGTATTTTTTATGTAATCTACTGTCAGCTACTGCTTGACTCCATCACTACAGAAAGCAGACTGTCTGTGTCACAGAGGATGATAGTGCTTCTTATCAGCTCTCCTTTTCCTCACAGAGCACTGTGCAGATTGGAAATCAATTACCTGGATTGAAAATGAAAAGCATCATTGTGGGAGGTGTCTCTGGAGACCAAGTCTCTGTTCAGCAGGGATTTTATGGATGTATGCAGGTATGAAATGAAAAGTTTAGCAATAAATTTTGAACTCATGAGAAAATACCCAGGTGAAAATGTGGGAAGTTTCTTTTTCATCCACCCTCAAATATTTCTGTTTCCTCCATAAAAATTATCTAAGAATCAAAATATTAAAGTCTACCCACTGTGCCAGGTACAAATCTGATCGCATAGGGGAAAAACATTTGAAAAAAAATCTGGGTTTGGCTCATCAGGTGATTTCTTTAAAAAGTAGCCTCATTGATTGATGAAAATAGGGAAACACATAATACTGTACTCTGAAAGAAGACTCTAATTTTAAAATAATTGTCTTTTGTCACCAGGGAGTAAGAATGGGAGAGACATCTACAAACACAGCGACACTCAACATGAAACAGGCTATCAAGATTAACGTGAGGGAGGGCTGCGAAGTGGATAACCCTTGTGATTCCAACCCCTGTCCCCAGCACAGCTACTGCAGTGACGACTGGGACAGCTACTCCTGTGTCTGTGACCCAGGTAACCGGGTGACCACTCCTTCCACTCGTATAGGAGCTGGATCACATCGTCATGCACTCATCAGAAGCAGCACAGCAGCAGCAGCAGCATGCTGGAACAGTGTTCATCTTCTGATTCTTCCCCTTCCAATCAGTATTACCCTTCTCACTCTTACTGCAGCACCCTGGAAGCTGCAGTCCTGGGCTAAGAATCCAGGCAATGTATCCATGAAACAGAAAAGACAGTCTCTGGTCCAAAGGACTCCTGTGCACCTCCCCTTTTCTTTTTATGTTTGTGGTTTTTTGTTGGTTTTTTTTTTCTTTCTCAGCCTTTTTTGCTGTTAAATTTCAGTCTCTCACTCTGCATCCTAATCAAGACGCTTTGAATGTTTTCTCTGTTTTGAAGCATGTAGCCAGCACATGCTGTCAGCACCCAGCACAGTCACCTCCTATACATGCAGAAGAGAATACAAAACTATTTGTAGCACATGCCACGAATATAAAACTGGGGACCAAAGCCACAAGGGTGCCTCAAGCATGGTAACAGACTGTCAAAAAGAATGGCTTACTATCATTTTGCCTGAGAGGGAAAAGAGTGCTTCATTTCTGACAGTATCTCAGGGGGAATCTACTGATTATTAAAGATGTGTTATTAGCGTATAAGCTTAAGACAGTATTTTGGAGACATGCAAATCGTAAATTACAATGGTTGCTGTAATTTTCTTACCTTGTCTCCCCAGGGTACTTTGGGAGAGACTGTGTTGATGTATGTAACTTGAACCCATGTGAGCATGTCTCCACATGCGTGCACAAACCTAGCTCATCCCACGGCTACACCTGTGAATGTGGACAAAGCTACTATGGACAGTACTGCGAAAGCAAGTAAGAGAATTATTTTATTCTTGGTTTCTTGATCCTTCCAGGTAGCTCTTCATCTAAGGCAGCAGTCCTCCCACTCCCTGTTCTGCTCCGATAAACTTTCCTGTTACAATTTGAGTGATATTTTAGGCTCCCTTGCCTTTTGGCATTCCTGAGCTCATCCCAGAAACTAGACAAACTTCCGTGTTACTCAGGAGTCACTTTTCTTCATCAGCTGCTCAGGGGCTCAACCAGTTCTGCTGTGTTACACAGCACTGCATCTCACCTGTACTTTGTGGTGGGCTTGGCCTGAGTTTGCTCTGCATCTCTCCTCCAGCTTCCCCAGGACACAGAGCAATGCACCAGTTTGGTGGCCTGTAGCAAGATAAAGTCTCTGCAGTTTAGGTCCAGTCCCTGGGCTGGCAAAGAGCCATCTCTTCTGGACAGTCTGGGGGCCTATGTCTATTGCTTTGTGGGAGAAACGTGCTGATTCCCTCGTCAGCAGCTTCCTGGTCTCAGATAAGCATTCAGCAACTGGCCTTATCCCAGAGGCGGCACTTTGATTTACTGTAATATGGGCCATTCATGATGTGCAAATGAAGTGCATTTGTCTGCCCGTTTAGGAATGGCTCATGTGATGTTTCCTTCGCTTTGCAAACCGCAAGCTTCTTCCTCTGCCTTTTGTTGTGTGGGCTTGCAAATGTTGGCCGTGCTGTTGCCAGATTTGTCTTTCATTCCTCTGGATTAGCAACACGGAGACATTGTCCCTTGTCATTATCTGCTGACATTGTGTCAAGTGCAACGTTGTGGTTTTCATATTCTAAAGCACAGAAGTACAAACCTAGCAATTACTGTAAATAAAACTGATAGTGGTCTTCGAAACAGACACAAATAGCTTTTCTTTCCTGAAATAAGCAGCAGGGAGGGGATACCTTGTGCATTACCCTGATTCCAGTCTCAGAGGCTATTGCTTGACAAAGACTCCCAGCTATCAGAGAATCAGAGGTTTCCTTGCCAGAACTAGTGTTGGGTCATCTGTGGGATAACCTGCTCAGAGGATCACCCAGAAGAAAGTATCAGTCGGAATGCGGGTTTTCCTTCAGCAGGGGTGGCCTTTGGCTTGCTGCTTAGCTTCCAGTGCTGCTGCACTCACTCTGAATCATAGTCTTTGATCCATAGCCCAGATCAAAGCTGCCACCCTCCCCTCTTGCATGTCCCCAACCACACGTCCTCTGTCTCTCCTGTGGCAGACCAGGGCTTTTCAGACCCTGTAGTGAACCATCTGAGAAAGCCAGGCTGGCTGAAAGTAGTGGCTTTTCTTTATAGGATGAGCTTGCAGACAGCTTTGCACCTGAGCTGGTGTCCCTGTGGGCTAGACAAGAAGCAGGGGATGGGGCATGAGGAGTGGGATGTAAAGTGTTGGGGAGCTGTACCCCAAGGCATTTCATGGTGGTAGATAAACCAGGGCACAAGCTCAGAACCACCTGCACTTGAAAATACTTAGAGAAGCATTCCCTCTAGGGTTTCATAGCACTGATATTCTAAATTTTCCCATATTACAGTGTATTTATATTTATATAGGTATTGATTGTTGTTTGAGATACATTACTGTTTATAAGCTGATGGAGTTGAATGCAGATTTGGCCCAAAGCCTTTTTTTCCACACTTTTTAAGAGGAAACTTAAAATAACGTTCTTTCAATTTGATTTTCTTTAATAGGATCGACCTGCCATGTCCCAGAGGTTGGTGGGGAAATCCCATCTGTGGCCCATGTAATTGTGAGACTAGTAAAGGGTTTGATTCTGATTGCAATAAGACCAATGGAGAATGCCACTGCAAGGTAAGCAAAAGAAACCAGTCCTAAGTCAAAACTTCTTCAGTTTAAAAAATAACTGTACCACTAATAATTACAAGTGAATATCTGAGAAAAAGTACACACAGTTGTGCTTTGTATTGCATATATATGTATGTGCACAGTGGAGTTAATCATTACCCAAAACATTTTGCTGGCACCACCCTTCTCCAAATCATACTGTACAGCTCTTATCTTATTTGTGTTTGGGAAACCGAATCAAGAGGATGAAAGCCTGGCTCTGATCTCTGAAGTGCAGCCTGGTTTATCGGGGGAGATCAGACCAGGGTGCAGAGGAGTGTCAGTGGGGTTTTGTGTTTCACAAGTGAGTAATAGCCATGAAACAGCTCGGGCCAGCTGGGTGAAGCTCTTGCCTGTGCTATGGGCCAGCAAAAGGCCTGGCAGCTGGAGAGAGCTGGAGGGTAAATGCTTTCCTCAGTGCCATCTCTGATGAGTTTTCTGTGGACAGGCAGGGACAGATGGGGTACATGGGAGGGGAAGCACCTCGTCATGAAGGTTTTACAAAGGACTTCTCACAATAGGTTTTACAACTGGCTTGAATGACATCAGAGGAGCTGGGCCTGTGCAGACTGGCGGCTGTGAATCTGGCCCCCAGCTCCTTTCCAAAATGCCAGCAGGACACACAGCAACTGTTGCATTACATGGAGTCAGTGGGGTGCCAGCTCCACACTCTTGTGCAATCCTAATGCCTCAGATCAAACGCATGTACAGAGGCGATTTGAATATGGGATCATTGCGTGCTCTCCATCCTCTACGTGAAACACAAATGCGCAGTGCAGGAAGATTTCTTAGTGGCTCATTCATGCCATACAAGAGCGGAATTGCAAAGCTGAGAAAACTGTAAATCCTTCAAGAATATGTTTGGTGGGCACTGACGACAAGTGCCTGAGGAGTAGTGTGGGCCCCGTGACTCCACTGCAAATGGCAACGCAAACCCTGGGTTTCTGATAATAGTAATGTAATTTTTATCTGTGCTCTGCAAAATGAGCCCTTTTGTGATGTACATGCTGCTAGAGCAGGTTTCAGAAACGTAAGCAGTTTGGAAGTCAAATACCTAATGTCTATCATTTTGGTTTTTCTAGGCCAATTACTACAGGCCCCAGAGCAGCGACACCTGCTACCCCTGCGACTGCTTCCCATCTGGCTCCCACACGCGCGCCTGCGACATGGAGACGGGACAGTGTCCTTGCAAACCTGGCGTCATAGGGCGGCAGTGCAACCGCTGCGACAACCCGTTTGCAGAAGTCACCGTGAGGGGCTGTGAAGGTACCTCCTGCATGGGCCGTGCTGGCGGGCAGCCGCGCTGCGGTGCGGGGTCAGAGCCGCTGGCAGCGGGCAGGTGGGGGACACCAGGCCGTGCGGCTGCGTCCTGGGGCGGTATGAGCCCAGCAGGATGGCTCCAGCAATGGGGACAATGGGGGCTGCAGCAGCCTAAACATGCACCCCTCCTCTAGATATGTGCCAGTATGACTCACGGGGGCCAGGGACAAGGAAAAAGAGCTCTTATCTCTTTAATTTTTCTCAAGTGGAAATATAGCAAGCTAAGGTGGAGTAGGGAGCGCAAAAGACTAACACCGACTTTTCTTTATACCTGAGTTCACCTGCCAGTGCAGTGTTGTATTGCTGAACTGCAGCTGAAAGGCAGGTGAGAGCCCTCACACCTTTTGCCCACACAGGCTGTGCCATGCAGCTTGTGCACTCTGCCTTTCTTCCCCATCTTGCCCGTCCTGCCTTTCCTCTCACGCACCCACCCACCCACCCACCATCCTCCTGGGATCAGTGCAAAACTGCTGCAACAGCCATCTCACCACAGCGTGTGGGTGAAACGAAGGAGAAATGTTTTCCCACAATAAAGGAGCAAGCGGAGATAGGCAGAGCCAAAATCCAGAGCCCCATAATCATCCTGAGCTTTCCTCTGCCTATACGTGTCTGTCAAATCTGCTGGATAAGGAGGAGCTGATGGGTTACAGCTTGGAAAGCTCTGCAGAGGACAAGTATCCTGACAGGGCTTTGGAATTACAGGAAGGTCCTTCAGGCAGGTTGAAATGTCTCGTTGTTGTGATTTTTATCTTGTCAGAAAAATTGCATAATTTCTTTTTCTGCTTTCAGTAATTTATAATGGCTGTCCCAAAGCTTTCGAGGCTGGTATTTGGTGGCCGCAGACCAAGTTTGGCCAGCCAGCTGCTGTGCCTTGTCCTAAGGGCTCAGTGGGTAAGTTCTCTGGGTAAATAATTACCTACTTTATCTGCATACCTCTTTAAAAGAGAAGGGAAAAAAAAAAGAAAAAGTGTGTACATAGGGAATGGCATTAATGCATTGGGTCTAGAGACTGCAGCATAGCTCATGCATATCATGAGCAGAAAAGTATAGCTAGCTGAAATCAAAGTGCTGTTAAAATTCATTTGGAATACGAGTAATAAATAAATACAATCATACAGCAGATAAACATGTACAAAGCACGGAAATTCTCTATTTTCAAAAAAGCAGAGTCCAATTTTCTATTTTTTATTTTCTATTTATCAAGCAATTCTTACACATGTAACTTTTAAGTTTCTAGTGACTTTTAAGTATTCTTTAGCCATGCAGTTCCTCTGGGCAAAGATAAAATTGGGAAAATCATATTCCCGATGACTGCTTTACTAGGTTTGCACCCTACTAAAGTTAAGAGTTGCAACAAAACTCGCATTTTTCCACACAATATCTTTTCCATAAGTGAAACAGCTGAAAAACACCTTTTATAAAGCACATGAGCTGTGTTGTTTTGTACAACAGGCAAATGACAATCTGCTTTTTCATATATGTCTCTGAAAATATGTATCAGATCTTTGAAAATAGAGTTCCCGATCTTTTCCAAAGGCTGTTCTGTGGGAAATAAAAACTCTGTCTTGGTTCTGGACCTGGTAACTCTCTGCTGTGAGTGCTCCTTAGGCTCAGGAAATTATAAATAGTTGTGTAACTGCCCCAAATAATTCTAGGAGGAGGCCAGTGCCTACAGGTGTGCAGAAGATTTGTGGTCAATCTAGCTCCTATTCTAAAGATTTTAGGAGATAGAATTGATTTTTTTTTTAGGTGAAGAATATTTTCATGATTAAACAGTATAAAGTTGAATTAAAATGAGTTTTCTGCACTGTTCTTGTGGTTGACCCAAGTGTCTCTTCTAGCAAATAGACTAGCAGGCAATGTTGCTTATAGTAATTGAACATTCTAAGTAAATTTTACAGATCATTCAAAAAAGTAAGACTTAAAATAATGAATATTCAGAAAGAACCTGAGGCTTAATTGTATTCACCTAGTCATGAAAGAGAAATAATATAAATAAATACAGTAAAATTAATTCTAGTTCTTATTTAGGTATTGGTAATTCAATGACTTAGATATATGTAGTATGTTATGTGCAAATTAACTAGCACAAATGTAAGTTTTTAATTTGATTACTTGCAATTCATGGTGAAGGATCCTCAGCCAAGAATCACATGTTAAAATTATTTGACAAATAGCACAAAATATAATAGGCTATATTAAACAGTAAGCTGCTCACAGTCCATTTACAAGTGGCAAAAAGGCAATTATGCTTGTTGGCTGAAGTGTTTAGCACATGCAGCATGCAGATGTGCTGGCATGTGTTGATGTGAATACAGAATTGTCCAGGAGGTCTTCTATATAGGCTATTGCACAGAAATCTCAGCAGGAGTTGGTTTTCAGGAATACTTAGGAAGTGTGGACTCTTTCTCTTTTTTGGTATAAAGAAATGAATGAATGAATTTGAGAACAATCGGACAGTGAGGCTGACAGCTTGCCTGACTTCTCTCCAAAGCCTGGGGAAAGCGATTCCCGAAGATTAGTAGTCTTTAACTTTTCTCTCACAAGAATCCCCAGTTTGGAAATTGAAATACATATGTAGCTCTGAGCAACTTGAAAATGTAGGAAATATGAAAGTCTAGGGTAGTTGAAATCTATGAATATTTACCCTGCACAATTCAGAACATTGTTTGCCATTGATGCTTTGTTTCCTTCAGGAAACGCCGTTCGCCACTGTAACATTGAGAAGGGCTGGCTGCCTCCTGAGCTTTTCAACTGCACCACCAACACTTTTGTGGATCTAAAAATCATGGTAAGCTGGGTTTTCTCAGTTTTCCCTTTATTTTGTAAATAATGATCTGTTTGGACTCCTGTTTGATATCCCTGCACTCAATCTTTTGACTGCGTCCCTGAACACCCTCATTTTCCATCAGGACCCTGGTGCTTTTCTGGCTCTCAGTTACATTTGCCATTGAGTTTTGTTGCCAACTCTTTCTCAAGACAAACAAAATTTTGACCAAATAATTCCTTTGTGCCAAAAATCCCTAAATTATGATTGTCTTTGTAAATAGAATGAAAAAAATATATATATATAAAATTGGGTTTTTTCTTCCTCATTATCTGATTCAGAATGAGAAGTTACACCACAATGAGACCAAGTTGGATGGAGGCAAAACCATACGGATCGTGAGAGCGCTGCAGAATGCCACCAAATATACACACAGTTTATATGGCAACGATGTGAGGACAGCTTACCAGATGATGATCCGAGTCCTCCAGTATGAGAGCCAGCAGCAAGGGTTTGACTTGGCAGCCACAAGGGATGTGGAATTCAATGAGGTAAGAGAAATACTGTATACTGTGCTGAGCCCTTACAGTTTCCCTTAAAAGTTAGGTGGCAGTGGGTAATTAAATTTTTCTTTGACAGAGATGAAGCGAATATTGTGTAATTGCCTAATCTGTTCCACAAATAAGACTTTCTTCTCAGATTAGAATGGAAAGTCGGTTATGCATGTGTCTATGCACGCATACGTATGTGTAATACAAATATAATAGAATGTGCTCTTCTAAAAAATATCATCACAGTAACAGCCAAAAGCAATATTCCCCATCTGAAAAAAAAATCATCAAGTTAATGTGTTTTTCCTGGCCAAAATAGTTTTGTGTACTATATTTATTTTAGTTGTAAAACATGCCTAATGTGATCATGTGCATTTAAATGTGCAGCGAACTAAGTCCGAGCCAGTTACTGACTCTGAAGATTTCCTCTAATTCAGTTTGAGAACACTTGAGTCATGAGTTGGTACACTGAAAGACATTCCATATCATATTGGTATTTTAAGGCACATACTAAAATGTGTGCCAGAGAGCTTCTGCTACCCAGAGCATTCATGAAAGACCCAGTTATTACCAAAGACCTGACCAGGGCTAGAGAACAAGCTGTAGCACTCTCCCTCTCTGGGAAAATATGTAGTTGTGATGAAAAAAATGTGAAATTTGAAGGCAGTTGGGAGTTCTCTGTGGTCTGAAAATGTGGAGGCTGGATGACCCATGTCAGGCTTGTAGAGCTTTCCTCAATCCCACGTGTGCAGTAGGGTCCTGTTCTCCACTCTTGCCCATACTATTTCCAAGACCCTGACCATGGCACAACACAGAGTCCAAGCTAAAACATCTTTTTGGATCTGTGCTAGCAGAGCCCGGAGCTTGAACACTAGCGTGTGGAATGACCCTCCATGGGCCAAGACTGGTGTCTGTCCTGGCCAAAGATCGTTTGGCTCCCTTAGAAGGTGTGCTACACCCAAGTCACTGCTCACAGTACTCCAGGAGGACCAGATAGGTCGGGCAGACTTTGGGGTGAAATTGGAGAGCCTGTGCAAAGCCAAGCTGCAGCAGGAGAGGATGTCACTGGAGACTTAGGAGCAGGAAGAAATGCCGCTGAGAAAATTCCTTAGTGTCTTGGGCTGTACAGTCAGCAGAGAGTGGAGAACTTCTGAAACGTTTTACATTTTAGACGCACCAAATTTTAAGAGATTGAGTTTTTTCTTTCCTATGGGCTGTGAATAGACCATTCAGATTTTGAAAAGGAACTTCATTTCTATAATGTTTTATTAAGTAGAAATATGAACAATAAGCAAAAAAATTTGGTTTGGAAACCTCTGCTTTAATTTATTATTCTCTGAACTTGGCACTGAAATTCATACAGATAATGTTTTCAAGAACTCCCTAAATATTTTAGGATAGGTCAGGAATTCGAAAACTAATGAGTACAGCTCTTGAGTAAAAGGAGGTAACATCCTAGGCTGAGGAAGCAGAAGGGGAGAAGGAATTTTTTTTTATAGTCTCACATAGAAGCCTGAAAAATAGATAATAAAAAACCATAAATAATGTTCACAAACATGGAGGAGGCCTGGTACCAAGTACAGCATGTGTCTCCTGCATTCCTGGGAGCCATGTCCTGCTTTTCACCCTAGGTAAAAGTGGTCGTATTGAGAGTCTCTTTTAGCTCAGATACATGCTTGCAGCCTCAGACAACACAGACAGGATAGAGATAGCTCCTTCTAAATGAAGCCTAAATATTTGTCTTGGCTATTTTATAACTTGTGGTGATTAATTCCTACCATCATTTACACAGATTTTACCTTAGTTAGGAATTAGGTTTTGTTACAACAGCATAGTTCATATGTACACCAAAATTAAAAACGTCTTAGCATCCTTCTCATTTAAGCCATTTAGCACTCTCTTTTGGGGTCAGTCTCCTTCCATTCAGCCTGAGGGTCCCTTTGCATATTTTTCTAAGAAAGGGCAGAAGAGTCAGGTCCTCAGAAAGAACTGCCTTTTTAATACCATTTGTAAGCAATGTAAAAATGGGGAGACAATAACATGATTTAAGTTTTCTTATGTATTTTCAAGTTTGTCTATGCAAGTTAATACTCACTCTTATCATTCTTCACCATGTAAGTTGTCTTTGTTGTCTAGGAAAAAAAGTAAAAGAAAAAATTAAAGAGGAAGTGATATTTCTATCCATGGCTTTCTTTTGTTTTTCAACAAAAAAACCATTATTTTGATTTCTCTGGGGAAGTTCTTCAGGGTACCTGCTAAGAGCTATGCTTTTCATGCATCTGATCTCTCAGAAACAAAGAAAACATGGATAGGTTTTCCTCCTGCATTTTCTTGCTAGGTTTCCTGTCATTAGGGGAAAGAAAGTAGGCAGTTCTCTTACAGCATCTAGTTTTGGCTTACTTTGTTCATAAAAAGCTTGGAAGGATTTGCGTTTACATGACCACAAAACCTCAGGGTGAGTAACTGGTGTGCATATTTTTATATGGCTGCAGTAGAACATGCCTGCATTAAAAAATTTCATTATACACTCCCCTGAGGCAGTCAGACCAATCATTTTCAATACTTCTCACTTGAAATCCAGCTCTGTGTTTGCTTCATAATTTAGGCTTGTACTTTATTTCTCAGAATATTATCAAAGTGGGTAGTGCTTTACTGGACCCCAGCAACAAGGAGCACTGGGAGCAAATTCAACGAACGGAGGGTGGCACCGCTCACCTGCTCAGGCACTATGAGGAATATTTCAACAACGTGGCCCAGAACATGAAGAAAACCTACATGAGGCCTTTTGTCATTGTTGCCAGTAACATGAGTGAGTATCTGTGTTGAAAACCGCCATTTTTTGGAGTCTAAAAATGTGCTGGATAGAGGTGCTAGTTATTTGTTTTAATAGTACCCACTGAGAAAAATCATTGTAATAGTTTCAAATCCATTGAGCCTTGATCCATATCTTTCAATTGCCGTGGGGGCCTCCTGGGAGCTGTCTGATCTGGTTTGCCTCTGGACCGTGCCACTGCTCCACGGGGCTTTTTGTTGCAGTCACAGTAGTGTAGAGATAGTAGGAAGGACTAAGTTTGTAAATAAAGGTAATACCTGTTGAGACCAACTAATATAGTTGAAGGTAGTGGATCTCATTTTTGGGGGAATCACACCAACAGCACCTGAAGAATTACTGCAGTACAAAAAAAAAGTAACCCTACAATTGATTTTATTGCGTATTATTAATCTTACTTGCATAGGAATGGACTGCTCAGGAAGGTGGTGGAATTCCCAGCCCTGCAGATGTTCAAGAAACAACTGGATGTGGCATTTAGTGCTGTGGTCTAGTTGACAGGGTAATGTCGGTCAAAGGTTGGACTCAATGATCTTATAGGTCTTTTCCAACCTAGATGATTCTGTGATTCTACCTCTGATTTTCACATGCTTTCCTAACCTGGAACCTATTCAGAAAATCATCATCTGTAGAGATTCTTGTGCTGAAAGGTATTTTCACAGAATCCCCAATCCTTCAAACAGCATCCTAGTCTTGCAAAACCCATAATCAGAGCAAAATCCATGGGATCCAAAATATCCAGAATGAGAGAGGAAACATCAGGCATACCAAGACACCTTCCCCACCTACCACAGGAAATATCTCCTCTGACAAGCAAATAGCAGGTCCTGCGCTTTGTACTGTGATGTATTTCATAGATATCCCTGCAGTGCATATATGGGTGAAGCACAGCAACCACAGCATGGTCAGCTTCTTTCCCCATATACTCCCTTGCCCTCTCTATTTCATTTTCTTCCCAGCTACAAACAGTCTGAGCTGAGGGGATGTTGGTGATAGTCCTGCTCTGAGTGGGAGGTGAGATGCAGCTGGGTGACCTTCAGAAATCCCTCACAAGCAGCACTGCTGTTTGGTTTTTCTTTCAGAGGTGCTCTAAACTATATCAGCCTGAACTTGTGTTCAGCTTTTCAAGCTGTTGTTTTTATTTCAGATATGAAGAAGGCTTATGTGCCAAAAGTTTGTCTTATTTTCCCAACTACACCTGCTGGTATAATAAGAATTTGAATTAGCTACAAACCTTGTCCCTAGAATGCTTTATGTCCACAATCACAGGGGCAGAAAATCAAAGGCATGAGGCAGTCAAGTTACAAAGGCTGTAGCATCCTGCATCAACAGGGCATAGATTATTGTTGAACTAAGCCAAACTGAAACAGTTTGATTTTTCTTTAGTAAACCAAAACTGAAATACTTTCTTTTGATTCAGGACTATGAGAATCAAAATATTTTTATCTTCATACTCAGAAAAAAGGTGTGCTCAGGATTTTAACCAAACTGAACTGAGATGAAAACAAACCCCAGAATTTCTTGCAGGTTGTAAATCATGATTTTTTTTCAACCAGTTCTTCTTGTGTAAAGAGGTGTGAGCTTCAGAGGCATGAGGCAACTCTGGCCTGAAAGAGGTCTATTTTCTTTTGAACAGTTTTTCCAGGTGAACATGGTGTTAATAGAGTTTCTTAATGGCTCATCTGGGAGTTAGTTAGAAACTAGGAAAGGAATGGGAATTTGCGGGTCTTAACGTGGATATTTCTTCATACAGAAACTTGCAGAGGATCACACCTTTTGGTGTAGGGTTACCCCCAGGACATGTAAATTGGCACTCAGTGACTTGTCTTAAATGAGAAAGTTAAAGCCAACTCAACTGCTTTTAAGTATTTTGGCAGTTAAACAGGCAGAGATGATGAGGTAAGCTAGGGAAAAACTGCCTGTGGAGGACTAAGGAGTAGTCCCAGGTAAAGTGCATTTTATTTTCTTTGGTCAGCTGACTTTGCCATCCAACAGATGTAGAACTATGTTTTTGAAGCAGTAGATTTAGTCTTCCCATTAAAAAGCAAGTCTAAAATTGGAACATGCAGCACACACTGGAGCAAGCCAGCGGCACATGGAGAAACTCTGTGAAGCAGGAGCATTCACTGAACAGCAGCCAGGGAAAAGCCTCTGTGAAACCCCAGTCAGCTGCTGCTGGAGAAGTACCAGCGAAGTGATCTACCTCGAGATGGGTACTAGGAACAATTTCTTCACTGAAACAATTCTCAGGCATTGAAACAGGCAGCCAGGGAAGTCACCATCCCTGGAGGTATTTAAGACATGTAGATGTGGCCCTTGGGGACATGGTTTAGTGCTGGACTTGGTGGTGCTGAGTTAACAGTTGGACTTGATCTTGGAGATCTTTTCCAGCCTAAATAATTCTATGATTCTTTATTTCTAATGTTTGCAGTAGTGTTTTCATAGTATAAGATACTGTGTTGTGAATTCCTTTCTACTGAAAAATAAATGTATAATTTGATAAATGTAACATAATGCTGACACATAAGCTTCTAGTTGTCATATAAGATGTTAACGGAAAGAAATTAAATTTTACTTTCTTTTCTGGGGTTTAAATTTTTCTTTCTATTTTGGTGCAATATCATATTTAAAAGCATTGAAGTTAATTTTATGGGAAACTTTTATCCCCCCCAGTTATTGCTGTTGACATCTTTGACAAGTCTAATTTCACGGGAGCTAGAATACCACGATTTCATGAGATTAAAGAAGATTACCCAAAAGATCTGGAGTCATCTGTTGTCTTCCCTGATACTTTGTTCAGACCTTCAGAAAGGAAAGGTAAAACCCTTCTGCTGCTGTTTGGTGAGCAATTATGACCAGCTCCCAGGGAGCATGATTGATCCTCAGGGAGCAGAGTGGTACTAGGGTGAGAGTGGGGCAACTGTCTGCACAAGTGAACATTATTTAGGGATGGAGCAGCTGTGCATACTTCTGAGGCATTTTGCCTGCCGGCAGCAGTGGAGGCATGGGGGGCTGTGAGACTGGCTGTACCTGTCTGTCAGGTCTCACTTGCAGCCCCTCAAAGCCCTGTCAGAGCGGGAGAAGCGCTCTGCCTCCGTTCCCACCAGGATAGGATGGGATGGCTGCCCAGCGCCTGCAGTCCCACAGCCGCCTTCCTCCAGCCCCTGCAGAGATGGAGGGAGGTGCTGTGAGAGACGGAGAATCCAAATCTGAGAGCAGAGTGAGGTGTTACCAGAAGTAGGCAACAATGAAAAAGTCTTGAGCTGGGTGATAAGGGAGAATACATGGGGAAGTACCTGCTTCCCAGCGTCTCTGAAGTACCCCAAGATTGCTGCAAAGCACCACAAGGTTTTTTAGGCAGAGGGACAGAGAGTAACTCAAAGTTCAATACATGTACCATGGCTGAATGTCTTCTGAATGCGGAAATAGTAAGTCTTCTGAAAATAGTACAAAATAAGCTAATACAGCTTTATGACTTTTTGCTTAGAAACAGAGTATCTGCTTCTGTGATTTGTATCTTTTCTGTATGAAAAAAAGGAATGGGAATTTAAAGAGAATCTTCCAAAACTGAAAGCTCATTAAATTACAGAATTAGTAGAGAGAAATCTTATGTGACTAGTTGATGTGTTCATTAATACTGGTTTTGCCATATATAAAGGTACATGCAATTTAACAGCATGCATAATGTTTTAATGTTCTCCTTAAGTTATGCGTGGGGTACTTATATACTTGTGGACCTTTTAGCTTAGAAATTGCTTATTTTCTAGCTAAACTAAATGGCTTTTCACTGTTCAATGGTTATTTGATTATCAGCTATATAACTATGAATTGTGCTGAAATTTTATTAAAAATATCGAATGTAACATTAGGAGCATGCTGAGTGCTCTAAGCCTGGAGTTGTAACAACTCTAATATCATTGTATTTTTGCAAAGCAAAATTACCAGTTTAAATGGTAGCTCTGAAGCTGTGTGTAAAGAATTTAATATTTGTGTTAATTCCATAGCAGTGCCTACAATGAAGCCTTCAAATCAAAAAATACCCTCTAAGTTGAACAGTGATGTGTTCAGCCCTGAGAATGCTTTTGCAAAGAGAAGGAAGCGACACCCAGATGTTGAGACACATCATACTGTTGCCATGGTCATTATATACCGATCTCTGGGACACCTCCTGCCTGAAAACTATGATCCTGACAGAAGGAGCTTGAGGTAAACTTCACACGTGTTTGTGAATTGTTCAGATCCCTTCTGCTCTCTGAATGTGTGGGGGAGACAGACCTGCTTTTATACCGGCCAAATGTCATCAGTGCTGCTGTTATCACCGCAGCACTGTCTCGTGTCCTCCTCTGGCACACTGTGGGAGAATAACTATGCCAGAAGTGCCAGCAGTTTTTGGAAACACATCTGTATGGAAGGGTGATGGTGCACCTGCTCCGCTTTCTGAGCAGAAGCAACTGGAAATCGTCTATTTGCAGAACGTAGCTTTGCATTTTGATGTGTAGATCATTGTGCAATTTTTCTCCTTGTGCAGATTGCCAAATCGCCCTATCATCAACACACCTGTAGTAAGCACAGCCATTCACAGTGATGGGGAGTTTCCTCCCAACCTAGTGGAAAAGCCCATCATAGTGGAGTATGCCATGCTGGAAACAGAGGAGAGAACGAAGCCTGTCTGTGTCTTCTGGAATCACTCCATCACGTATGTCTCCTGCTTTCTTTAGGGCTGTGAATGACAGCTCTCTGAGTAGCAGAAAAGTCCTGCCTGGAAGATAGTTCTGGAGGAAACCCTGTCTTGTTCTGTCTATTCAACTGACAACTGATTTTTAGTGGAATAAAGCCATGTAGTCATTTCCCACCAACCTGAGAAAAATGAAAATAATTATCATAACTCCTCAAACAAAGGATTAGCCATGCAGTTTCTAAGAGACACAGTTCTGTCATGTCTTTCTGCAAGGGTTCATTTTCACCCAGAAATAATAAATCTCACAATTTCCTTACATTTGCCCATGCTTTTTGCCCACGGATGTATGTCTGGACAGGCATGGTCCGACTCCAGTGTCTGAATTCATGGCTTGTCTGAGTCGTTAAGTCAAGATTTCCAGGAGATGATTCAGCTCTTCCATGGGCTGAATCTTCTCCTGTTATGCTTCAGTGCCTATGGACAGAGTAGATGGCAAGCAGGCACCTACCCTTGGTGCCTCATCCAGGGCCAGTGCAAAAAATTACAAAACCAAATCTTCGTTTTGGTAGAAATGAGGACCGGAGTTTCGCAGATAAAATTAGGAGTAAAGATTATGAATTTCTGAATCACAAATTTTTGAATCAAAAGTCAATGCAAAGGCAGTTGCACTGATAAGAAACTTCCATTTCATCAACTATCATGGATTTGCTTTCATTTGTTTTAGTGAAAAATTGGAGGGAGAGGAAATACCTTTGGGACATTAGACCTCTTCAGTTTATGGAAAACAACTGTAATATAGAAGCAGAATATAAGGAGAGAGTATTTGACTCTCTAGGAGGGAAGTGTTAGGAAAAAGATGAAATGTTCTGAAAATGGTTCATTTAGGTCTTTCGTATTCAGTAAAGCTCAAGATAAAGACACCTTTTTCTTGAAAATGAGAAAAAATATATGAGCTGGAACTGCATATGCTGATGTTTCATTGGTTTTATGGCATTTTGGAAACAGCACAGTCCCGTTGGAGACATTTCAAGAGTGTGGAAAAAACAAAAGAAAATGTGTTGAGGGGTAACTACATTCATATGATGCTTGCACAATATTTTAACTATTACATATATATTGCAATTTCCAGCTACAAACCCAGGTACAGAGTGAGAGGATGACATGGTCTGCCCAAGGGAAAGGGAATAGCTGTTACTTGTTTCCTAACAACCCAAAACCTCTAGTAAACCTATGGAAAAGTCCATTAAAAGGCAATATCCTGTGCTGGAAATAAAACAGCAAACTAACCTAGGAAATGTGTGCCTCCTAGTTAAAGGCTTCAGGAGATTATGTCATTTAAAGGATCGAAGATGCAACAGAAATCTCTCATGTTCGCAGTAATAAACTCCTCCATTTGCCCACATGTGAAGTAGTGTTTTTGCTTGTATGCACTCTGTCAATCTGTTGATTGTGAGGGAATGGCAAGTCCTTTTTCATAAATTTTTAAACATCGCATGAGCTTGAATAACTCATTAGCTCTGAAGTGATTCATCTGTTAGCTATTCGCTGGCAGCTTCAGTGGCATTGTTATCTGTGTTGCGTCTTCCTACAGCCACAACTGAAAAGCAGCTCTTACATGGCATATAATGAAAGAGCTTTTAGAAAGTGAGTACTTTTTGAGAGAAAGTGGTATTAAAATTTAACAAATATTTTATTGCTGAATGAAAAAGAGGTCTTGTCATATCTAATTGAAAAATCTTTCAGTAGCTGCAAGACTATTTTTATTACTCATTAACTTCAGAATAGAATAATTAATATTGATACAAAATAATTCCTGAAGTCAGTGGGATTAACCATAACTGCACAGGGAAGAATTTTAAGGCAGCAGTTCCTCCCCATTGTTACTATAAGAGATCTCCTGATATGAAATATTATTTATTAGAGAAGGTTTTAACCTTTTCTTATGTACTTTTCAGAGGAACTCTATAATGATACCATATTATTGCTGAAACTTATTTTACATGACTCAATAACGTGTCCCTCTGTGATTATGGTATTATTTACCTTGGTTACAGACATTTTGTTCTGTGCAATCTCTTTCCCATATTGGTTGTATGGTCACTGATGCAAAAGCAAATAATTATTTTTTTTTTTTTTAAACTCAAAGCAGACTATTATAAACCCACAAAATCTGGGTATCAAAGCTAGCCGTCTTACCAGAAACTACTTAAACTGAAAACCTTTTTAATCTGATGATACTCTTTCAGGCAGATGACAGCTATAAATAATTCTGTCCTGGTGCTTACAGTCCTCTCTGGTTGTGCAGCACAAGCTGCCACAGAGGGCAGTGGAAAGTAAGGGGAGGTCAGAGGATGGCTCTCAGAAATGCCTTTTTTCCCTCAGGATTGGCGGGACAGGTGCCTGGTCCTCTAGAGGGTGTGAACTGTTTTCCAGAAACCAGAGCCATATCGCTTGCCAGTGCAACCATATAACCAGCTTCGCTGTCCTGATGGACATTTCTAAACGAGAGGTGGGTGACATCAGGCTCATGATTTTTGGGGACTTTGGTTTTCAAGGGCTTTGACTCAGAGCTTGAGCTTTGCACGTGACTCAGGGCATTGTCACCAGACCAGTCCCAGTGTCAGGAGTGTGTTGCCCATCCCTGACAGCACCTGCCATTGGGTTTGCTGAGAGGAGCTTCTTCCCTGGTTGGTGCATCCTCTGGGTGCTGCCCGTACACACTCAACACGTTTAGCAACTAAAGAGGTGGCATCACCTGCTCCTCTTGGTCCTTAAGTAAGTCTGTATGTTGGCTCAGTAGTAATGAAAACATTGGCATTCTGTGTAGTAGATTCTGTTGGAGGAAAAGGAAGGGAAAACCCCTTTTCCTCCTGTCAATCTGTCTTTCTACAGAATGGGGAGGTGCTTCCTCTGAAGATCGTCACTTACACAACCGTATCCATCTCGCTGGCGGCTTTGCTGATCACCTTCGTTTTGCTGGTCCTGATCCGCACACTACGTTCCAACTTGCACAGTATCCACAAAAACCTGGTGGCTGCCCTGTTCTTTTCTGAGCTTGTCTTTCTTATTGGAATCAACCAGACTGAAAACCCGGTAAGACCTACTCTGTGTTCATTGCTAGAGTTGTTGTCAAGCTTTAGATCAGGGGGTTTATATTGCAGCTTTTACCTTCTCCCATCTGTTTCACTTTCTCTTTTTGGCTTCTTTTTGGCTTCACCACTTACTTGAAAAACATCAGATTTTTAGTATATTCATGTGTGGTTGATATCATTAATAGCAATGGCAGGCAATAGGACTATATCTTATTTTCAGAGAGTATATGACAGCAGCCCTGTTGAAGGTTTATCCCAGGAACTGAACCCTGAATACTGACTTCTTCCTTCCTTTCCATCAGTGTATTTTCTGTCTTGCTTTGTCTGTTCAGTAGGAGGCTCTCCAGTTTCTCCTGCAGCAGGTACTTCCCAAGTCCAAATGGCTCCTGGTGTTGACTCACAGGTTGTCAGCGATGTGGTGCTGGGCAGGTGCTAATACACACATAGTGCACCCTCTGGCCATTCTGGAGAAGCCACTTGCCAGGCATGGGACAGCTTGCTACATCCAAGATTCAGTAGGAGACCTGTCACTTTGCTTTGTGCCTTCCAGCCACAGTGATTGTTGGCTTCAGCCCATCATACCTGTTGACAAAGCTTAGTGCAAGGATCTCCAGCATTGTGCATGTCAAGAAATGCAAGTTATGAATAGACTGAGTATGAGATAATGTAAACCACACATGAAGTGTGTGTGTTCTGTGCTTAAGATCTCACTGCTCTCTCAACCATGTGGCATTATATGTAGTCTTGTTTCTTAGTAGCACCCATCGCAAAACCCATGGCTGCCATTCAGACAGGTAAAAGACAGACAAGGGCTCCAGCACTGCCGGGCTGCACAGGCACCTGTGCCAAACAGGCTGGACAGAGATGGAGGATGACATGCAATAAAAAGTATGTCCTTAATAGATAAAACATTCAAAATGTTACTTTAGGGATTATCTGAACACTGTGAAGAAAATTTATCTTCTAAAAATCCATTGCTGTACACGTTTCAATCTAATTTTTGAGAGGGAAGAACAGTGTTGAGATCAAAACAAAACAACAACAACAAAAAAATCATGCTGAAATAGGAGAATATGCCTACATTCAGTGAATATCGTTACCATCATGGTAGTGACACCGTGGTGCCTAAACACACAGCCTCATTTGCTGTATAACTGAATCCTACACTGTCACTCTGGCTTCTAACATCCACTTGAGCTATAACATTCATTTTAAAAAGTATCTGACCTTGACTAATTTCAGCTTCCAGTAACTGAGTGCTGACAAGAACTTTTCCTAGTAAATTTGAGAGACCTCTCTTATAAAAATTGTCTTGCCAGGAAACCTCTGTTTAATAGTATTTCTTTTGGAAAACTGTATAAAACTAAACTGCTGAAATTATTCAATTTCTAAGATTTAGGTTAGTCTGTTGGGTTTTTTTCTGGGCTTCTTCTCCCACTTTAGCTTTTGAAAAATTGTGAATGCCAAACCGGGTAAAGCTTTCCAGCTGGTTGTGTCACTTCCCATCCCATATACTAATATTCCCCTTTACCAGGAACTTAGGTCCTTTATCTGCTGCTGTGGTGAGATCTTCCACAGTGACCTGCCCTCTGGGATATGGTCTCGTGTCACGTGTGAACTTGTGTTGTCTTTGTTTCACTATATAAATGTTTGCATACTAAAATAACTTTGCTGAAAGGAGCTCACCTTGCCAATTCATCCACAGCACTCCATGTAACTTGACCTTTCCCATGCCTTGCTGAGCACACCACTCATTTTTCACTGCATTTCACTACCAAGGAGTTTATATTCTTTCAGTTCTCCGACATATCTACTGAGGAGTTGGGGGCCAAGTCCACATCCTTACAGAATTTTACCAAAAATTATGCAGTAAATGATGGCTCCTCATTTCCAGATTTCTTTCATAGTATCATGAAGCACCAAGCAGAGGTTTATAAAAGTAGTAAACAGTTCATTACATCAATACCACAAATCCTAATGGTTGTACTTGGTGAGATTGCTCTCTTTTGCTGCTTCTCATTTTTGTGCTTTGGGGCTCATGGTGTGATCGTGTCCTGGAGTGTTACCAGGACTCAATGAAATACCCCAAACCTTTAAACCATTTACAAAGATCTTTAGTTTACAGAATGTATTTCATACAGCAGAAAGCTGCTCCTTACAGCCTACCCAGTCAATTTGAGAAGGTAGGAGGGCTGTAAGCCATGTGTGCTTGAGACAATTATTCATCTGTCTGTATGGAATGAGAGTTGTCTAACGAGTCATGCACTGATGAACAGAAAGAGGTAAAGAATGCTGGAGCACAAATAATGCTGTGCTGCTTGGCACCCAGCCTGGCTTTTATGGGTTTCTGTAAATTAACAGTCACATTTCTGGGTGAGGTTTTAATCTTTCCCTGGACTATTGATAGAAAGTGATTTATTTTCCTTCTTTTTTCTTACCTGAAAAGGTAATTTTCAGGGCACACTCTACTCATATGCATGTGAGAATAGGAACAAGAAAAGCAGTGCTTACATAGAGGGAAGAAAGATGGTTTATTTAGTGAGCCACATTTTCAATAACACTTGATGTTATAATAACACTAATGTAGTAAGTGAATCCAGAAAGTTGGCGGTCTTTGTATGATTCTTTTGCTCAGCAAAGAGGTTAAATGTACATTAAACAGGGAAATGTACATTTCTCAGCATTACACCATGAAAAAACACTAAAAAGTCATGCCAAAGTCTGAAAGCAGGGTCAGTGCTGCACAGGAACAAAAGGTTCCAAAACACAATGTAAATCATTTTCAAACAAAAACGGAATGGTTGCACAAAGTTCTCTTAATTCAAGCTTTACAACAGATCCTTGGCAAAATCCTTTGTTTGGCTTCTGAAAGGAGAAGGTTAATTGCAAGATTATAATTCAGGTGTCAGATGCTTGTGGTCATTCCTGTTTTCACTCATCAAACTGCGAAGTTGGGAGAGAAAACTGGTTAGCAGATATTACAGAAATGCAAGTATCTGAAGGTCATAGGTTTCAAGGTGGCTATTTGATCACAAAGATGACTTCAGCTACCAGTTTACCCATTGTAGCTGTTACTTTTAGTCACACCGTGGACCTGGTCTCTTTGGTTTCAGCAGGTCCTTAGTTTTTGCTGCTCTCAGCCTGGCAGAGCTTAATGATCCACATTGTGCTGCTGATGTATAAAAAAACAAATCCAAACATAGGACTGAAAGCTCCCTGTCCCTTTGTTCCTAGCTGAAGACATGAACACTCTAACCAGCACTACCCTGCTTTTTCTTTGTCCTCATGGCTTCTTTGCCTGACTGCAAGTAGCACAGCCTCAAGAGATGGGTAGGGCCAAGCATTTCTGGACCCAGAATATCCTACAGCCTGGTGAATAGGGTTGTTCTCTGTGGTGGACAAGAAGAGGGTTAACCCCCCTGCTTAAGCCAGATGGAGATGAGATGCCACTCTCCCACTTTGTAGTCAAATGCTCTGATTCTGACATTCGATAAAAGACTGGTCTGCAGGGTAAATGGTGATCTACTTCTGGTTGCATCTTTCAGTCCAGTGATAATGGACAGGCATCCTCCATGACTTGTTGAAGTACAGATGTGCAAGGTGCAAGGTTCATCAGTGAAGGGCAGAGCTGCAAGGACAAAAGAGATGGCCACTGCCTTACCCCATGGATGCATCCATACTTTTGCTTCTCAATACTTTTTTTGGAAAAAGAGTCCCAGAAGAGGAGATGTAGATGGAATAGATAGTTTCAGACCTGTGACATACACACAGGGGCAAAATAGTCCGCTGATCTTATGCTGGATTATAAGATCCTGTCAAATTTTGTCTATTTGTGACATTTCACTTAACTGGTAGGAAATTTCTCAAAGAAAAGGTGGATTTCTTCTACAGATAGTCTGTAGCTCATGTTCAGCACGTTCACCTTTCCTTGCCTGAAGCTTCATGGATTTCTATCTCCAAAACTAAGGTTTTCCCGAGAAAGAACTTTCTCAGGCACCGGTCCCAAACTGAAGACCTAAGATCTTCTAACACATCCCCTCCACCTCTGTCAAATACAAGAAGACTTGCTTTGTACATTTTTATCTACTAATAAAATAAAACATATAGTCTCTTCAAAACAAAACAAAAGCTTACCAAATTAGCATATTTCCTTGGAAAGAGATCTTTCTCTCTGTAACGAATGTAGTGTCAAAAAACCCCATAGAATGGCCCTTGATGTGGCAATGGAAGAGACTGGGTGAGTGCAGGGCTGAGGGTGGCCGTTCTCAGGAGCAGTGTATTGGCTTTGCAGTGAGACCCCTTTAGCTGGTGCAGTTAAACATGCTGTGGTTGAATTCACTGTAGTGGCATTGTGCAGGTAAGACTCATACACCAGGCAGGGCAAAGGGTCTGTAGCTTTGAGAGGAGCATCCTCACCCGCTGCTCTGCACCAGGAGAAAGAGCCAGGAGCTCTGCCAGCCCTGCCCTTTCTGCAAGCAGAAGGACTTTGGTCAGAATAGCTCAAATCCTCACCTTTGCAGCAAATATGCACAGAGAAATTAACCACAGAACATAGAGGGCAAGGGCAGTGACTGAAAGTGTGTTGGGTTGATAGGGTGAAGCCGAACCAGACTCAAAACAGGTAACATAATTTACTTTAAAAAAGCAAAATCTTTCACAGTATGAGCAGCTTTTCCTAAACTCTGAAAAACTTAATTAAAGGCCATATATTTGTTCTGCCAAAATCTTTCTATTACACTTGCTGTTAGCTGCACGGGCGGAACTGGTGACTCACCAGGTTGTGATTCAGAAGAGCAACTCAAATTTCCCTGCCCTTTCCCTTCTGCAGTTTGTGTGTACCGTGATTGCCATCCTCCTGCATTATTTCTACATGAGCACCTTCGCTTGGATGTTTGTGGAGCAGCTCCACATCTACCGGATGCTGACTGAAGTGAGGAACATCAACTTCGGGCACATGCGGTTCTACTACGTTGTTGGCTGGGGCATTCCTGCCATCATAACAGGTACCCTCAACCACCCCAAAAAAGCTTCATTTCCCTGCCATATTCACTGGCCAGGTTCAGGGAAGTTACCCCATCCCAGACAGCTATGGGTGTTTTCCTGAACCAGGGAAGCACCAAGCCACGTCTGGCGGAAGTCAGCCTGAATTTGGCAGATCTGTGTATGAAATGTCTGTTGCCCCAATTGAAGTGATACTGATGGTTATCCAATAACAGAAACACAATTGCACAGATTAAATCAGGACTCGATAACATTGCTTGGGAATAACAATATTTTTATTTTAACAACTTTGCCAGTAACTTTCAGAAATTTTCCTTCCCTGTGCTGGTACCTCCAGATATGGATACGTGATCTCTCAGAGAGGTTACTGCAGTGGCTTCAGAAGCAATGCTGTCTACAAGACGTTACTGCCCTTCACTGGACTTTCCCACTACCTACTGTCAACCAGCAGTAAATACTTCCTGAAGGAATTTCAGTAGCTCTGTTTTATTTGGCATAAAACCAAGCTGGGAATACTCAAGCTGCCTTTTATTTGATTTCAGATACAAAGGCTGTAACTTCCAGTTGAGGAAAAGTAATGAAAAACTGGAGGCAGTAATCTTTTAAACCGATGCAGAGCGATCTACTGGAGCACATCCATCTCCGCCCTCACCATGCCTATTTTTGCCATCAGACATTTCCAGTGTTACCCTAGGCACACAGCACTGTGTTAATTCAGGCAGACAGCTCCTCAGGAATTGTACTTCACGGAACAGTTGGAGTGGGGATTTTGGTTCAACTGTTTCTGCATGCATCTGTTGCCATATGGGAAATCAGATCATAGGCAGGCAGTTAACTTTTTCCCAGTTAGTTTTATTTTTACAGATAATGTCATACTGTCAGCAATGGCAGAGGTTTGGATGTCTCTGAGATCAAACAAATAGCTATCACTCATGTACACTTGCAAAAATATTATGGAACAAGTTAGATTTAAAAATATGTACTTGTTCTTTTTTTCTGTGTGTTCTAAGAAAGTGTAATACCAAAACACAGCGCAGGCTGGTACAGGTTAATTCTCTCTTCAGGGACCTGGTATGTTTTTCTATATCATTTTGTGCCTAAATAATTTCTACTTCTATCAATTCATAGTAGAAAGCACAGCTCAGAAGGCTCTGCCACTCTAGACGTACGCCAGAGATTTAAAATAGAAATTGTCCTTGAACTTCTGAAACGTTTCAGACCTATGTGACTTTTATCAGTACATACAGGACTACTGCGGTATTTTCAGGAGCACTGAAGTGCAATCAGGTATTTGGCAGCAACACTTCTGGCGGAAAAGAAGTATCATTAAATAACAAAAACTAATTACATTTCAGAACTCAGTATCTTTAGAAGAATTTTGTTGGAAGGAGTTTCTGCTTCCGGTTTACTTTCTCTCCTGAAATCTAAATTAATTTAGACCTTCTCAACAGCAGTATTATGCAATCTAAATATCAGAAGCATACCATTTTTACGTTTTTCTACTTAGATATTGCTCTTTGTGATATGGAACTATTTTGCACTTTTAAAACTTTCCAAGTTGTGTCTTGCACTTTAATCTCTGAATCTACTGAATTTGCAGTCCTGTGTAAATGAAAAGTCAGATCCCTATTACTGAGAAAGTCAGGGGATTTTGTGAAATGAAGGATAAAGAAAACTAAGCCTTTAGTTTGCCCTTCCAGGCTTGTAAATCATCTGAAGAGAAAATTGTTTCATCATGAATAGCACAATGTAGGATATCTTGCCTCTAGATACTTGTTACTGTACATATTTTAAATAAGCTTCTTTATAAATTTTAAATTCTAAACAGTAAAAAGGTTCCAACTTAATAACATGAATCTTAAACATTATTTAAATTGCTTTATGAGAGAAGGATTGTTTATTTTTCTTAGTAGTGGTATAGTCTAAATATGGGAAGAAATTTTAGTCTTGGGACATGCAGACAACTTTTTTATTTTAAAGATAAATACCATTTCATCTTCATCATAGCTATCATGAGAGGAAAAAAACCCACGAAACTACAATAGCAGTGGCCTTTTGTATATTATTTTTTCTACTTTCTATGCTCAGACTGATAATCATTTCAGGCTGGGACATGGTGGTCCTAAGGCACCTGTGACCAAGATACTTGAAGAAGGGAACCTTGATCTTTAGAGGGGGATAAAACTTAATAAAATGTTTACAGAGGAGCAACGGGGAAGAACCACATTTAATCATAGCATAGAAATGCAAATTGACATGAATAAGAATAGAATAGAAGTTGGAAGAAGGCTTATAGCCATCAAAAGAGTGTGGATCTGGAATAGTCCTCCATTGGGAGTGATAGTAGAACATTTAAAATTTGCTTTAAGCTTGCTCATTTTAAAGTGTAGTTTGATCCATCTTGGAGAGGGATTTTATGACTTCCTTGCCTCAGGAGCAAAGGGCTGGATTTGGCACCCAGCAAGACCCCCCCGGTTCTGCCTGTCTCCATGGCAGCACTCTGACTGCTTGACATATGTGTGCAGTAGCTGCTTTGCCATGGAGACTGCAGCGCTTGTGTTAAAACAGGTTCTTATGCAGCCCTAAACCCAATATTGCCCAGAAACTGGCACTTTTCAAACCCTAAGCAAAGCAATGAGTCAAGAGAGAGTTGAGGCTGCCCCACAGCTGCCTGAGTCAGACATGGCTGCTGAGCCCTCAGGAGCTCAGAAGGGTCAAAAAGTGCCCCTCGTGCAGCCCTTGGCACCCTCCTGTGTGTGTGCTGGGGATGGGTGCTGGTTCCACAGGACTCATGGCTGTAGGACCAGCCCCAGTTCCTGCAAACATCAGCAAGGTGTCATTCAGCCTGCACACTCAGTCTGTTAAGGGCAGCCAGGCTGCAGCACTGATGTGCCAAAATGTTTCTCAGTATTACATTGCGTTGGCTTAATTCTGCCTTTGAGTAAAGTGTTATTTCACATGTCATTGACTGCAGTAATATTTGAACCATCTACCTGAAGACTACAATTGCCCCATTTGTTTAATGGAGAACTTTAGGGTAAGATTTTGAGAGTGAAAAAATGTTCCTGTCTGCCAATTACTCATAGAGCCAGAGTCTCATTAATGGGGAAATCCAGTCCTGGGAAACAGACTGTATCCATAGAATTACATCTGTATAAAATACTTTATGGTCCCTTAATCATTTATGGCTAATTCTTTCTGGATGGCAAATGCTGAAGGGGGTGGTGGAAGGGCCAATGGGAACAGGAAGGGAGACTAGTCCTATCTCATTCCACATTTCAGTGAAAACAGATCCAATATCCACTGCTTTGCCAAACAGCCAGTTTAGTTTTCATAGACCATAGGCCTGTACCAGATGTGAACATTGGCTCTGGGCCAGTTCTAAGCAGCAAGAGTGAAATGCAGCTACCTTTCCCTTTCTCAGTGTCCTTTCATCAAAGCACACAGGCTTCAATTCAAAAAAAGATGACTATTAATGCACATGAACCCTCCTTGCGGAGAACAGCGCTGCCGTCAGCCTTGGCCGCCTCTTGAGACAGGACATACGCTCATCGCAATAGGTGCCCCCCATGCCCAGACAACATGCTGCAGCCACCTGCCATATGTCACTGGCCACAGGCCTCACAGGGATCAGTTTCTGTGTTGAAGAAGGAAGATCTCTGCAGACAGGGTACACCTGTCTCAAAGGGGAAGAAGGATCTTTGCACAGGAATTAGCAAGGCTCATTAAAAGAGCTTTAAACTAGGTTTGAAGGGGGAAAGGGATAAAACCAAGCCCACTAGAGGCAACCTGAGGGCAGAATGCCGGTGTTTGTGGGATCGTGTGCTAGCGAGTCCTCCCGCCTGCCATCTCAGAGGAGGCAGGGGTTGGAGATCCATGTGGCAGCAAAGATGCAGGTGTCTGTGTTAGAAACCATAGGAACAGTTACCTATGTTAGGGGGTTTTTGACTGTTTAGAGCTTGATGTGGTGATAAAAGAGTTGAGTGTTTATGGGTGAGAATCATGAGGAAGGACAACAAGGCAGATACCACAGTGAGAGTCTGTTACAGACCACCCAACCAGAATGAGGAGGCAGAGGAAATATTCTGCAAGCAGCTGGGAGAAGCGTCAACATTGCTAGTCCTTCTTCTTGTGGGGGACTTCAACTTAACAGGTGTCTGCTGGGAATACAACACAGCAGAAGAGAGTCCAGGAGGTTCCTGGAACGTGTGGAAGAGAACTTCCTGATGCAGCTGATGAGTGAGCCAGCAAAGGGAGATGGCCCACTGGACCTGTTCATTGTGAACAGGGAAGGACTGGTGGGCGATGTAATGGCTGGAGACTGTCTGGGACACAGTGATACAAAATTATAGTTTTCAGTTCTCTTAGAAGTAAGGTGGAGATTCAGCAGAACTTCCACCTTGGACTTCCACAGGGCTGACTTCAGCCTATTTAGAGGCCTAATTCACAGAGTCTCTTGGGAGGCAGTCATGAAGGGCAAAGGAGTCTGGGAAGGCTGAACATTCCTCAAGCAGGAAGTCCTAAAGGCATGGGAGCAGGCCATCCCCACGTGGTGTAAGACAAACCAATGGGGAAGACCAGTCTGGCTGAAGAGGGAGCTTTTGCTGGAACCAAGGGGAAAATGGAGGAAAAAGCAGATAACTCAGGAGGACTGAAAGGATGTTGTGATCATCCCCCTGTACTCAGCACTGGTGAAGTCACACTGCGAATCAATTCAGTTTTGGGGCCCTCACTACAAGGAAGACATTGAGGTGCTGGAGCAAGTCCAGAGAAGGGCAGTGGAGCTGGTGAAGGGTCTGGAGCACAAGTCTGATGAGGAGAAGCTGACAGAGCTGTGGGTGTTTAGCCTGGAGAAGAGAAGTCTCAGGGGACACCTTATCTGAAAGGTCTTTTCCAACAATTCTATGGTTGTATGATTTTGCAGGTCAAAGGCAGCAATCCCAGTCCATCACCATATGGGCGAGTGTAGGTCACCAAGTCAGATGGCACTGTAAATCAGCAGGTGAATCTTGGGCTCAGAGACCCCCTTGGAATTGGCCAGGTTTTGAAAAATAAAATAATAAAAGGTGTGTCTTTAACTCAGTTGCCTTGGGGCATTAACTCCATTTCAAATAGTGCCGAAAGCAAGGTGAGGTACCTGGGATGGCAGTTCAAAATGAATCCCACCTGAGCTCAAGCAGTTAACTCCCATAAGTTCCCAGGTTCCTTTGTCTCTGATGTTATTGCAGTGACAGCAAGTTAAGAATGCACTTTTTTTTTCATAACATAGACATCTCCTCAGTTATGATTCATGTCATTCTGCTGCACGGGCTTATTGAAATTCCTCAACATGTCACTCGCCCTCAAGGCTCACACTGTGTGAGAATGACTATAAAACTGTGCCAAAACAGAATTAATTTGAGACTTGCATTTGTTGTCATTTTTATGTAGCTGAACTTCATTCTAGTTGGCAAAACTCAGAGTATTGTTTAATATGACGTGACCAGGATAAAGGTTTTGATTTACAAAAGTTTTATTGCAATATTTGCTTTTATTTTGCCTTCACAGAATTTCCTGTTGAATAAATTTTCCATTATAATTTTGTTTATTTGAAACTACATTTCATAATAAGCAGCACCTTTCTGATTTACTTTTTCTCCATTTTGTGACACAGGGCTTGCTGTTGGTCTGGATCCACAAGGCTATGGGAATCCTGATTTCTGCTGGCTGTCTGTTCATGACACCCTGATCTGGAGTTTCGCTGGGCCCATCGTAATGGTTGTTGTGGTAAGTAGGGGGAGTTGGCATCCAGAACTCTCTTCTTTACTGATACCTTTTCTCATATGTTTTGTCAAACAGTAGTCATGCAAAGCAACTGTGTTCTTTACATATGAAGCAAATGTACTCGAGCTTGCATCTTTTGCTTAAATAGATAAGACATGAGCTAAGCTTCTTGAAGTCAGAGGGCTGCTTGCCCATACAAAGATTGCTTGTGGAACAATGGCTGTATGGTCAGAAACCTCTTTCCCATTTGCTTTGTTCCATTTTTGAAGGGTTGGTCTGTGAGATTAGTAAACAAATCAACAAAATGAGCCCTAACAAGTCACTTCATCCAGAAGTCCTAAAGCAATATTAAATATTTCCGCTTTCAGGAATTTAAAAGAATGAGCTGGTGTTTAACTTCTCCCTTACAGCTTCTCCCTCGAAGTAACACCAGAAGATAAATATTCATGGTTTAATTCTTACCTTGAATGCCAAATGCAATTCTGGTCTCCTCACCTCAAAAAGTATGACCTGGAAGCAGTGTAGGTTACAGTCACAAGTCATCAGAGACATGGGACAGCCCCCATGGAAGGACCAACAAGTGGACTAGGAGTCTTAAGCCTGGAGAAGTGAAAGTTGTAGAGAAGGGGGGAAGAAGGAGCCTGTAATAATGTGTCTGGAGAAAATGGCCATGGATCCAACCATTCAGGGTCTTTTCCAACAAAAGCAGTAGCAGGAGGCGGCAGATCTAGCAGAAACAGGACAAGCTGCATCATTTCTCCACAGCATTTCAAGTGAGAAATTCCTAGAAACAGGACAATGGCAGTGGTAAAACTCTGCACAGTTTTGGAAAGTGAATGATGAGACAAATTCTCAGCATTAACATGCACTAAAAGGGATATATAAAAGGTGCACACAAGTGCACCACCAACCTAGTACATCCCAGCTGACATGGAAATCAGTGGAGACTGGAGGTTTATTCAGAGTAGTTATCACTGTATGCTCTGCTAGAAAATATTCCTAAATTCTGGTTTGACCCAACTGAGACAAGGTGCTGGGCTGAGGTGGACACTGGTTTGGACAAGGACAGCCATTCTTGAGTTTTTGTCTTTCCCTCAAGCATCTTTGCATAGGGTTGTCTAACCGAGTTTCATCCAGATCAAGTGCCAAGATGTCCTTGACTATGTCACCTTGAAACAAGGTGAATCTTGGAATTTAGAGATCTGTAAGTTGAAAAAAATTCTTGGTGCCACAAACCATTTTAGTATAAAAATTGCATTGTCATTGAAAATAGAGCTGTAACAAATAGACAGAAAGAATCCATGCTGTTATTTCAATTTCCCTTTCAGATAAACACTGTCATCTTTATACTAGCAATGAAAGCATCATGCAGACGAAGGCAACGTTCATTTGAAAAAACAGGAGTCATGTAAGTTTGAGTTCAAAAACCTGTAGAGGTTCTGACCAGAAATAATAAAAGACAGAATTGCCTAAAATCAAGTTTTGGAGCAGGAAATAAAAAAGGTTTTTTGGAGGAGAGTGTTGGTAGAGGCAATTGGAGCTGCTTCACCCTGCCCATTCCTGGGGTTCCCTTGGAGATCCTGTAAAACTTCCACCATGGTGCTCTGCACCACCAAGTGTAGGCAGGAGAAGGGAAAGATCTGTCCTCCAGATGGTATCACTGCAGTCCTTCCAGATCTTTCATTATAGTCTCTACTGCACTGTCACTTCACCTCTGCCCATGGCATGCACAGGTAGACATAATTCTGGGTCTCCTTGTGCTTGTCCGTAGCTCAGAAAGGTCTCCCCTCTCAAGTGTCTGGGTTACCAGCTGTGCCATGGCAGAGACCCACTGACATTCCCATGCTGACGGCCAGCCTCCCTGCGTCCCATGCTCAGTGGGATGAGCAGCATCACAAGTTGCAACCTGCCACCTTCCTGAGCTGTTGTGGCAGCCTGTTCTCATTAACATCTGCCCAAAGCTCAGAATTTACCCGTGAACTCAAATGTGATTAGCTAGTGGCAATACAGCCCCTTGGTTTTTTCTTCCAAAGAGGTACCTGTATGAGATTTCCAATGGCTGCTTTTCATTCTTTTTTCAGCTCTGGCTGTAGGGTGCTGTGTACACTTTGGCATGGCTTTTCCAGCCCTGGTGTCCCTGGAGCTAGACTTTGTGGTTCTCTGAACCCTAACCCTAAGACTAACGCTAAGCTTAACGAAAACTAGAATCTGAGGGTGAGCTCCCCAGCAACATGGGTGGCCGAGTTAATAAAAGTGTGGAAGGGGAAATGTTGGTGCAGTGCCATGCTCCCCTTGGCATGCCCTTTCCAGCCCCAGTTTCCATGCAGCTGTTGGCTTTGTGCACTCTGAACCCTCACCCCAATAGCATCTGGGTGTTGAGGATGAGGTCCAAATCTCCCTAAACCAAGGAGTATAATTGCTACCTAATGGCAGCAATTTTACTCATAATATAAAACTTTTGCCGCTAGATTTGTTTCTATCTTTTGAAAGTGTCTGTGAAAATTGTATTTTTAAGCAAACAAATATTCCCCGAGTGCCCTCAATCCAAAATCTTGGGTAGTAACGTTGGGAAGGAATGTAGGAATGAAGCTGAGAAACTGAAATGAGATTGACATGGCCATTTACCACCCAGATGTGTTCCTCAGAGTTATCAAGGCTGAACAGCATGGGCTTGTAAAACAGTCAGATTTGTTTGAAGGAAGTCTTGGAAATGAACTTGGAAAGAAATCACTTTTTTAACATGAACATGCTAAGCTGTGGAGTATTGCTGTGACAGAGTTGGAAACTGGGAGCTGGTGAACACAGCCCTAATTTTCCCAAAAGGCTTTTCCAATTGCCAAGTTGTTGGGCACATAACACCATCCACTGGGAGAAGTTGGGCTGTTCTCTTGTATCCCATCACACTGCAAATGCCCCTCTGTGTTTGCTTTCCAGCTCTGTGTTGCGGACAGCGTTCCTGCTGCTGCTGCTTGTCAGCGCCACATGGCTGCTGGGGCTCATGGCCGTCAACAGCGACGTCATGACATTTCATTATCTCTTTGCCATTTTCAGCTGCCTGCAGGTAAGTTGGGCAGCATCTTGTCTGTGGTAGACCTTGGTGAGCACACTGCCACATCCAGACCTCCAAAAACCTGCTCAACATGAACTAACTTAAGAAAAACAGAGATCTCAAGCGCAATTTTTGCCTTCTCTTCTCGAAGAGAGGGTTCTTTCACCTAAACTATAATTTTGAGTAATTACATTTCTCACTTTTAGTCATTCTAAAGGTAAGGGCACTATTATAGTAACTCTGTCTTTCTAGAGACAAAGTCTTTGTTACTGTGTTCTGTGTGCTCATTGTTAAGTCATTCTGTTGCTATTGCAAATGAGAGACTGCTATATTTCACCTAGAGTCAATGGCTCCAAGTTTAAGGCTTTCACAAATTAACTTACTGTTTAAAGAAATGAGACAAATAAGGATTTTCAAATACAATGTGAGTTGTATTAGGGTCTTCCTGGGTTGCCTGTCCCAGCTTACACAACTGTTGTTTAAAGACACAGGAAATAGTTATTTGTAGGAGACCTGGCATGGAAGCAGTCACAATTTGAATGTGACCAAGGATGACAGTAACTGCCCTAGCAGGTGCCTGCAGTAGTTAGGCAGCTACTGCAGGACACTCTTTCAGCTGCAGCACAACAGCCACAACTTGCAGCCACAGAGAAAACAAAGTCTGATGGGTCTCCTTTGGAGACAGTTGTCAGTGCCCTGGAAGCACGGCAGATAGGTCAGCCTGGAGCAAGGTTATTTTACCACTGGAACTAGTGTGCTCTGAAATAAATGAGCACCTACTCAGGCTGTAAAACCAGGCTTCCACAAATCTAAAATAAAATTAAATTAAACATAAACCTGATGAGAGGGACAAAGGTCAGCAGCCGGAATTCTCCAAACTTGCCCAGGGAGGCACAGTGGTATGTGGCATTTCACATCACTGCCTTCTTTGAACTTGTATTTTTAAAGAGACATTTATGTGAATTTTATTAATGAATAATCCCAAAGTGCTAGTGCCAGCTAAGATCACATTTGACTGAATGTTGAGAAAGTGAGCTTGAAGTTTAAAGTTACTCTAAGTCAACTGCTTTGGCTGAAATCATGAAATTCAGGCTTCTTATGATGTTGGTACAGCTGCAATTTCATGAGTATTGGCTTTTCTATACTGTGTGTCCAACCAAAGTTGATAACAATTTGGCAGCTGCATTAATTCCCTCAGAGGAAATACATCTGAAGGCACGCACGTGTGTGTGCCCTGCCCCCAGCAAAAGCTGTTAATGTGTGTTCCTGGCAGCCAACAACTGCCCAGCACTGGGGACTACTGATTTTCCCACCAGAGGTATTCCTTAACCAAGGAACTTACGCGACAAAAGTTGGGACCTCTCTGCTCCCAGTAGCTCTTCACGTCTCACAAGGCTTTCTAAAATTCTCTTTGATGCAGTTTTAAGGGCTCCTTTCACAGAAGTTGCCTATTTCCAGAGGCTTTCACTAAAGGCTGTGATATTTTTCGTGTGCTGCTATTGATTTTTTTCTCATCATCTGTGTAAAAGCTCCAAAATCCAAAATTCTAAAATCCCTGCAATGTTTTCTAGTGGGACATTGAGGATCCCTTTGGATTTCTTCCCAAATCAAATGTAAATTCTGGAGAAACACATCTTTTTCTATATTTTCCAGGCCTTTAATGCACATTTGAACTTGGAATAAAATTATAAAGAAGTGCAAGGAGATCAGTCAATGCCATTTCAGTCAAGCAAGTAGTTACTGCTTTCGAAATACACTGTCATGGACTACAAACTAGAATTCAGGCGTTGTTTCAAAATAGATGGTCTCTCATATCCATATTTTTAATGTGGTAGTAGTAAATCATTTACATTTTCCTCTCTCTAAAATTATCCAGGGGCTGTTCATTTTCTTCTTCCACTGCATATTTAACAAAGAAGTAAGAAAGCACTTGAAGAACACTTTAACTGGAAAGAAACCTCTTCCAGATGATTCCACTGCAACAAGAGCTACATTATTAACTGTAAGAAAAAAGCATTGGGAGAAAAAACATCCTCTTGCTGGTAGAAGTTACCTAAAATAAACTTATAGGTGGCTTATCTGTAATTAAGTGAACTGAATGATTGCTTTCAGTGACTTGTACAAAGATTACTGATGGCCTCTCTCAGAAGTTTCGATTATTATTTTAATTTAAACCTTTGAGAGAAAATAATTATTTTCCCTGGCATTAAAACCCATTTGGTTCTTTGAAACCTAGTATATTTGTGGGTAATATGATCTTCTGGAGGGATCATTCACTATTGCTTTATGTCTTTTTTTTCCCTTTCAGCGATCTCTGAACTGTAACAACACGTATATAGAAGAGCCAAACATGTATCGCACAACTATGGGGGAATCCACTGTCTCCCTAGAAAGCACCGTCAGGTCAGCCAAGAGCCACAATAGCTACCTTGCTTATATTCTCAGGTAATCCGGTGGCAGGTGCATGGCTTTCAGGTGCTTGCCTTTCCCTTTTTTATTGCTCTTGTGGAAACCAGAACTCTGGTTCAAATGCTACTTGGTTTATGTCTTAACAGTTCACATGACTGTCGTTTTCTTTGCTTTTTCTGTTGCATGTGTCTTCAGGGCAGGGTTCCAACAGTGCAGTGGTTAACCTGAGAGTGATGTTACCTATATGGGCTGTGCTGCTTGCCTGTTATAATTCCGATGTGTCTCAAGGAGCACAGTTTAGCTCATTAGCTTTAGGCTTTTTCAGAACATGATTCACGTGGCAGAAGGCAGATAGCTACATCAGGATAACCTCTGTCTCACTGTAAAGTGACTACTGGGCAGTCAAGCACAGGCTGGCTGGCATCCCCTGAAGCTGTCTGCATGTCTGCCTTGTTGTTAGGAACAATAAAGTGACCAAGAAAGTTGTCCTCTCTTTCTCTTCCCGAAGGGATGAGGCTGCTCATAAACTCAGTGGATCCTCAAGTCAAGCAAGGGCTGGTCAGACTGAAGCAGATTCCTCCATTTTTCATAGGAATCCATCCAAATCCAATGGTAAGAATAATTTCTAAATGCTTTGTCCCATTTGTGCACCTTCTTCTTCTCAGCACTTTCTTCGAAGTCTTCTGTAACAGGAAGAATAATTAGAATAATTAGATGTTCTCATTCTCATTATGCTGTTGGCATAACAAGCAATGCAATGGCTGCCTTACAAGGAAATCCTGGAATGGAAGTATCATATATCTGCTGCTTGTGATGGTTTATTTTCTATCTGATGCTGTCACAGCTGTTGACAGTTTATGGAGTCCCCTTTCTCACAAATTATGTACTGTTGCTCTTGACTTTTAATTGGGGAAATTTTAATGTTTGAGACCTTGATGCAATATTCTCTTTTACTGCTCTGTGGTTTGTACAAAAGATAAGTGTCTCTTGTCTGATTTCCTTTCATTTTGGTCTTGACATTCAGTTTTGTTGCCTTGTAGCAGTCTTTAAGTTAAGTGCATTTCAGATTCTTGGTATTTCTAGATATCTTGTTTTGCCTGTATGTTGTGTTCATTGAGATCCAATAGATTTACTGTTCTGCATGTTAAATAGGGGAAAATGTGTTCCCACTCTGTTCTGCACATCCTGTATGTGTGAAAGGTCCTGCCCACTAGCTGAGCTGAGTGGTTGTGTTTCCCAGTGGTTGTGCTGTGGTCCTTCTGAATTTATCCTATATACACTTACAGATGTAAGAGCTCATCCCTGGCATGGCCTGAACCAGATGCCTGCCTTTCCTTTCTCCTTGTGCATTTGTCAGATAGATTTGTTCAACTCCTGTTTATACTTTCATCACTGCGTTTCCCCTGTCCACATCTGCAGAGCACGATTCAGACTCTGACAGCGAGCTGTCCCTCGATGAACACAGCAGTTCTTATGCCTCCTCCCATTCATCGGACAGCGAGGAAGATGGACTCGAGACAGAGAAGAAGTGGAACACATCTACTTCCAAAAACAATGAACATGGCCCACTCCACAGCACACCCAAAGGTACCCCCAGAGCAAGGGGAGGGCTGTGGTGCTCTAAAATATCTTTAGATTAGATTGGATAAACTTGCCACCCTACCATGCAACTGAGGCAGCATCTCTACCTCTGTGCCTTGCTTCTGTAAAGATCCTTGTTTCCAGCTTAGAGACCATTCTTCTCCCAAAGGCTTGTTCACAGGGGCGACTGACTAGTGAATGCTGAATGTCCTAAGGCAGAGTGAGCTTTGCAGGCAGGTCCCCAAAGCACTTGGACATGGCATTACCAAGCCAGCAAAATTTCATATGAAGAAAAGGAGAAAGAAGCCACTTGTTTTGAGGGTGGTGGGGGGAAATGCCTGCCTCTCCTCATGCAATAAAGGCATTGCTGTTGGGGAGGTCCTGGACCTAAAGATTTGGCAATCATTGACCGTTAATATAATTTCTGTGTGGCAGGGTGCAGGCATTTCTAAACATAGTTGATCCTGTCCTAATGAAAGGCAACTTTGAATGACAAACATCCAGGCTGTGTGCTGAGGCTCTTCACAGATACAGCACAGGATGCCTTGGGTGCCCCCAGCCTGCAGAAACCAACCTCCCCAAGGAGGGATCTTCGTTCTGGGAAAGCAGAGAAGGCAGGTTTGCCTCACACTTCTCCATAATGGAGCTGGCAACCTTGCTCTGGGAAGGGTTTGGACACCCTGCCATCCTACCAGGTGATTTTTTGGGCGTTTAATGCACCCCAAGGGCAGTGCAGTCCAGCAAGGATGAACTGGAGGATTGCTCTGGTTTGATACATAGCTCCTCTCCAGCCACAGAGGCCAGGCAGTGGTTGAGAGAACATATCAAAAGTGTTTTTTGAGCTAGTGTTTTTTTGCATTGCAGTTGATACCCTTCCCAATCATGTGAAACCCTATTGGCCCACAGAGTGCTTAACAGCCAGCGATGGCGAGGACCCCAGCAGGAAACAAAAACTCAAAGTAGAGACCAAGGTCAACGTAGAGCTTCACAGGGAAAACCAGGTGAACCACAGCAATGAAGCACCACAGGACAAGGAGAACGAAGGACAGCAGAAGGAAAACAGACCTCTGGCCCAGCAGAATAACCAGCAGCCGGAACAGAGGAAAGGTAGCACAGCCAACCCAGCCTCACAGTTGGATTGGGAGACTGGGGGGTTAATGAGCATTAACTAGTTTAAAAGGTAGCTCTGTCAGGGAAGAATACTTTCCAAATGGCTCCAGCCTGTGTAGCCAGATACACCGTGGGAAGCTAGTAGGTAGTTGCTGAAGTCTAATCTTTTGGTTATGAAATGAAGTGCCAATCTAGAAGTCTTAGTAAAAATAGAGAATGTAACATCTTGCATGTGCTCAGCTTGATAAATGAAATTACTGATACACTTAAAAATTTTTATTATTCCCTCTTTTCCTTAACAGGCATCTTAAAAAATAAAGTTACCTACCCTCCCCCACTGGTGGATAAGAATATGAAGAATCGTTTGCGGGAAAAGCTGTCGGATTACAATCAGAGCACAATCTCATCCAGGACTACTTCCCTAGGGACAAATGAGGGGGTCCGCTCTCCTTCGGACTCAGGGGTAACAGTAAAAAATGTTCGGAGGGAGCAGTCTCGAGACCAGCTCAATGGCATGGCCATGAACCTCCACGTGGGAACAGGACATGCTGACACCTCAGACTCAGAGTAAGTGCCACATCGGAATGCCCTGGCCGACCTCCTATGTTCTCACCCTTCACCTTCCAACCCTAGACTCACATATGAACAAAATTTTCCTCTGGTGACTGGTCAGAGTCCTTTAGCAGTGACTGTCTTGATGGTTTGCCCATATCACGCCCCCAGGCCATGGTGTTTCGGTCACGAGAAGGCCACAACAGGTATCACGGGCAAGGTGCTGTGACAGACACCTGCCACTGGGTCACCCTGGCGTTCTCTGAACTGGCAGGCTGATGTGGTACTGGCACACCTGGACAGGAGCAGCCTCACTCTGCCCTGCCACCCTGCTGGGACTTGGGTGGGGAAAGGCACAAGGCTGTGGGGGGCATGGTGTGAGTGTCCATCTGGGCAGAGGGAAACCATGGCTGAGGCAGGAGATCCCCAAGGCTGGAGAGGAAACCAAGCTACTGATCCTAAATTACCAGGTGTGTGATTCCCACCTGCTGCATGGCAATCAGTGTGTGAATTTACCATTGTAAACTAAATGAAATATAAACAAAAGGCTGAGAAAGCTCTCAGCCAAAGGGAATTCTCAGAAACCTCATTACTCATCATAATTCTTGCATTTCAAATTAAGACAACAACCATATGTAAAGTCTCTGCAGGCATTTTATGCATAGAGTCTCATTTTTTATTAACATGAATAATAATCTTATTCTTTCACCAAATGGAGAGAAAATTTCTCACCCAGCTTTAACTCTGGCACTGTCCCACCACCCTGTTGTCTGGGTCCACAGACCATTCCCAGCTCACTATAAAAGCATCTCTTTGGATTGCTGGGAGTTGGCTGATGAAATAGATCCTGGTTAGCCAGGAAACACGGATGTTTTGAATAAGCCATAACTGAATAAGCTGCCACCAGGTAACACAGTCATTACTGGAGAACAACTCGCCAGCTTGTACCAAGCAACTGTGTTATCTCCACATCTTTGGCGTAATGGAAAGCTCTGCTGTTGGCAGTAGATTGCATGAATCTGTCTGATCACCAGGCTTCTAACAGCTTGTAAGATCTGTGTGCGAACCTTGCATCCTCAGCAAAGCATTAGGCAAATACAAGCCCTCTGCAGAACTTCCCCTAAAGCATTTCTGTTGTGTACTACCTGAAACTGTTTCTCCCAGCTGGTCTTCTCCCCCAGGACAGTATCCCCCTTGCAAGCATTGGATTGGCAAAGCATGGTAACTTCACAGAGCATGAGCCGTTGTTAAAAAGGATTAGGTGGGTTTGGGTGGAGTGGTTTGCCTGTACCTGTTTAACCCTAAGCCTGCATGATCACTTCTTCTCACTAACAGAGGCAGTAATGAAACTTCAATTTGAACCATCAGGAAATCGTCATCACCTCTGCACGGTTCCGACTCCTCACCGCGGGGTCACCGCCTGCCCGCCTCAGACTTCATCAGAGTGGCCACACGGTGAGGAGGATGAGGTGGGCATCGATTCCCACGCGGTTTCACGTTCTGGCAGGCTCCCGACTGCTCCCGGCGCAGACGCAGTGCCCGGCTGCCCTTGCAGTAAGTTCCTCCCACAGGAACCCGTGCCGAAAACATGGACCGGCCACAGGGATGCACTGTGATGGACGGATACCTGTGCACGGTGCAGACAGTGCTGCAGGGGTTGCTCGTTACGGGGAGAACCGAGGAAAACACGTTATCCCAGCGGACATACTATAAGTCAATCCATCAGCCTGAAGACAAGCACTAGGAGGTGTCTCTTGTGGAGTTTTGATGGCTACAGCGTGAACCCTTGAGGTTGCTGAGCTCTAGGGAGGAATATCCCAACAAGTGTCCTTTGGTTTCTATGCCAGCATCTCTGTCCACCCCTCTACGGACACGTGATCTTAAGAAAAAAAAAATCCTTTATATATATATAAAAAGTGTAGATACTTTTATATATTTTGTATGGTGTTGCTAAAGAAAAAGTTCCTTTGTATATTTTACATTTATACTGATCTTCTTAATTTGATAATAGGAAATCAATTAAAAAGATGTTTTGATATTTTTTATATGAACATTGCACAATTTTACTTGAATTTGGCGTTTGATAAGTAACTGAGGTTTGCATGGAAGCCAGCTTCAGACACAATGCAGTTTTCAAAGTAATACAGTAAAAATTACGTCAAAATCCATTACTATAATTTATAAGTTTTGTTAACAGATTTTGGAACACTTTAAGGGCACAGTATGTTTTTCTCATAACCTCTTCTAAAACCCACAAAAATTTTTTGTTTTCATTTTTTGGTATTTAGATCTCTTCCCACAAATGCATTGAAGTGTTCAGGAACTGAACTTCAGGACTACACATATCTTTGTGTAAGGTTTCAACACAGTCCTTGTCTGGAAGAAGTCAAATCAGTATTTCCCTTACCAAGAACAAGAAAATAATTGGTGTGATTTTATGGTAGGCTTTGACCTTGGTCTGGTTGTGCAACAAACCAGCACTCTGCATGTCCCAAGGAGAGGGCCTTCCTCCCATGGGGCAAGTTCTGCCTCAGGTGCAGTATTTTTGTTTTGGTTGTTCTTTGCTCACTCAATTCAGCATGTTGCTAATCAAAGCAGAAATACAAGACTTTAAAGATGTCCAGATTTCACTGCCCAGCTCTTTGACAAAGCCCTGGCCTTCTTGGTATTTCAAAAAGCACATGGAAGGCTTAAGATTTCATGTTTCCCACAAAATGTGCTGGTTTCACAAGTATAGGAAAGTTGAGCATGACCTGACTGCTGTCTTCACCTTCCTGCAATGTTTACAAAAAGAGGAAAAGTAAGATGTGAAAAAGTTTGCACCCAACAGTGTGAGGCAGAGCTCAGCCAGTGGCTCCCATGGTGGGAATACGTGACTCCAAGGATGGCAATGGTGTGGCTGTGCCTGCTCTCTGCCAACAAGGCTTTCAGGAGCTCCTTGCTCACCATAGCAGCCCTTTTGGGAAAATATTGGCTATTGCTTGTGCAAATGTGTGTGAAAGGGAAGAAACAGAAAATCAGGCTAAATAAAATGCAGGAGTTGAGGAAAAGATGAAAAACTGTATCGTGTAATCTCAGTTTCATTATATTGCTATGCATTTTCAAAGTATCAAGGAGGCCTTTGGAAGGGGAGAGGGAGGAAAGATGCTGTTCCTTTAAAAATTATGCAACATACTGTGTGACATTTTCTGACAGAAAAAAATTTTGAATGTTATAAGGGTCTGGCACTTGGCTGCGTGCTCAGGCATTGTGTATAACCCATGCTAGTTGTTCTTACATCTGTGTATGTATATTTTGTCCCAGTGAGATGTAGGTAGTTTTTATTTTGATCAGAATTGTCCAGTAAATGAGGGTCAGTTGTATTAATGACAAAAAAATTAAAACCTATTTTTATGACTTTTTAAAAGCTTTATGGCAGATTAGACACTGGAAGTTTGTTGGGTTTTTTTTAACAAATGTATATTTATTAATGTGCAGAACACTGGAATTGCAGCACAGATGAAAGGAGAATTTACAATAAATTAAGAATTTTTTTGAACTTGTATTCTTCTTCTGGTGGTTTATTTTCAAGTGCAGCGCAGATGCTGAGGGTCCAAAGGGCATTTCCTGGGGATTAGCAGGAGCGGGTACGTACGGATACCCATCTCTCTCACTGAGGCAGCAGAGGCTGTAAAGCACCAAGCAGCCCATGCACGCCCCCCGTGCAGCCCAGGGCCCTTTGCTGGCACACAGTGCCACGCTGTGCATCGCATTCCAGTCCAAACCTGCGGGATTTTTCAGACGTGGGAAATGGTCCATGGAAGAGAAATGCCCTCTGCTAACCCGGAGCAAAGCAGATCACCAGGAAAGCACCAGATTTAGAAAAGGACACATGAGAGCAGCTCGAGGGGAGTGGCAGCCAGCCCAGCCAACGACAGCCTGCAGTGAGTGGCAAGGGTCTTCTTGGACGGTCTGGGCTCCATCCTTGGCTCTCCCAAGCCAGCTGAGGCCGAGCTGGGGTCCTGCTCACTCAGTCCTTTGCAGGCTGTCGTGCAAGTCCTCATTCATGCATCTCACAAAGCACAGCAGCAACCTGCACATATCTTGTCAGCTTTCTGGAAATAAAAGTATTTCTCAATGTCAATTGGCCAGTGTGAAGCCAGATGGAGGGAGCCTGGCTACTGATTTAGGAGCAAAATCAAATCTTCAGGATCTTCAGCTTGGAAACAGCTCTGCCAAAACTTGCCACTAAACAAACTCAAGTAATTATCTCAAAGGGAACTCTTTGGAATTTTATTGTACAAGTGCATTATTTGGTGTAACGCTGAGTTTTTTCTCAAGTATTAGTTCACCTTTCTGTGGAGAAGCAGAAGTAAGCCTCAGGCTTTCACATAAGCAGGTTAGTTAAGGGAGAGACCAGCCTGTGGTCTTGTCTCCAGCAGCAACCTATAGCAGACATTTAAAGAGGATTATCAGCCACACGTTACATGGCAAGGTGGCCCCAGCAGGGTCCAGAGCCCCCAGCTCTCTGCAGCTCAGGGCTTCCCAGAGAGAGGGGTTGTGCTTGTCTCCAGCAACCCATATTTTTCCCTCATACATCTCTCATGTTGTGTTTTGGATCTATTTAAACTTGAGTACACAGTGGGCTGCCTGACTCAGTCACAAGCAGCAAGAAAAATTTCTTCCTTCAGCTTCATTCCTGTCCCCTACAATGGACACCTTTGCTGCTTGCAGCAGGAGAGGCAATGAGAATCATCTCTCAGTCACCTTCTCCAGCTCAGAGAGACAGGCTCTGTCCTAGAGCACTTGGGTAATCTCTTTCCAGCTGAGCAGCTTGGATCTCTGTAATTGTTACATGTGCAGAAACACTGCTGTACCTTTTATCCTTCCTTCTTGCCCTTCAACCCATTACCAGGTCAGCTATAGCCTTTTTGGTGGTGGCAGGGAGAGAAGAGACCAGAGCAGTCCACAAATGGCAAGCAGGAGGCCTGCCAACAACCCATAAAAAAGGAAATAATTTTTTAAATCTCCATTTCATTCACTTTTTCTGTCCTAAGATTTACAATGATATTTGGCCTAAGCAAACTGTAAGAAAAAAATTCCAGCAGAAATGCACCACTGGCATCAGCGTGGCATGGTAAGGCTGCAGTAACATAAGCAGTCATGTAGCCCAGGCCCTTCAACAACTCAATATACTCAAATATATTCAAATGTACCCAGGGATCTGTCTAAAAGTCCTAAACAATAACTGCAGTAGATCTGCCAATAGCCTGCAATACCATTTCCAAGGATGATGAGTTAGTTTGTCTGAATCCTTATGTCATGCTTAGGCACACAGCCCACTCAGCTGCAGAGGATGCTCCTGCCAAGGTCTGGGGGATCACAGGAAGGAGATCCCCAGCAGCCCTGGTGAGATGTCACCACTGTCCACACCAACACCACCTGCAGCGCCAGAGCAGTCTGGGATGCATTTGGGCCTCACAGCCTCTTCTGCAGAGGCTCTGCCCTGCCTTTATGCTCCTGTTCGCACATGTGCAACTCATTTCTCCTCCCTAAAAAAAGCAATTTGTATTGGACTTATTTTCCATTTTAGTCTCTATTGATTTTTGGATCCATCCTCCAGTTTCTCATAGTCATTTTGGATTTTAGTCTTGTCCATGAGGATGCCTGGAGGCAGCATCTGCAACCTTTACAAGCTGCTTTTTATTTCATCATTCAAACCATGAATGAAATATAAAATAAAACTAAGCCCAAGAGGGCTTTTGTAACACTTCTCTTCTTGCCAAGCAAGTTTTGCACCTACCTCACATCGATTAACGTCAGCTGCACTGACAGTGTCCATTTACTGAAGACATGTTCCATCTGCTGCTGCTGCTCCTTTATCCACCATGCCAGGCATTGTATTAAAGAAAATTAGATTAATCTAAAGTGTGTGTGGCAAAGAGACCGTGTTAATTCATTAATGTCTTCTAAATACTTCAAAGCATTTGGAAGTGTCCCCAGGAGCCCCCTGGAGCTCTGTACTGTGCTGGTGTGTCCCCTTCTGCCTTGGTCAGACATCTGCTGCTGCCATCCCTCTCCTCAAGGTACTTCTGAATAGAGTATCCACTCCTTCAGACTCAAATTTTCCATAATCTGAACATACTGTCTTTATTTGAAGGGAGGCCCAGTCTGATTTCCCTGTGGACTGATGCTTCATGGAGGTGCTGTGAGAGCCCAGCCTCTGCACTGGGTCAGGAGACGCCACAGAGGTGGAGCGGAGCTGAGACACCTCTTAGGGAGAGACCTGTGCTTGAGGTGAGAGCTGCCCTGTCCCTCCGACAGCTGCCATGTGTGCCAGGGCCGTCCTCAGCCAGAACGTGGGGCTGCCCTGCCCAGCATGCCCTGACTTCTGGAGCCCCTCCTGACCTCCACAAAGCCATCATTTTACATCAGATCTACCCAGGAAACAGAAATGAGCTCACAACTCCAGCTTTCTAGGTGCTGCCACTCTCTTCCATTAAAATAGTTATAATGCAACCAGTTGGGTGGTTTCCTGTATTAGTTTCTTACAGGTTGGGGTTTTCCCCTCCACAGATATAACAGTTTGCAAAACTACCAACCCCTTGGGCTAGTGCATAGGAAAACCTCTTCCTTTTGGTCATTTGATGGAAGCTCTTTGGAAGGTCGTCTTGAATGATCTTGTTTGCATGTTAAGCCTGTATTATGCTTTCTAAGTGGAGAACACAGAGTTGGGTCTGTGTTTTTGTTAGATATTCATACACTCAAGGAAAGAGTGAGCATGGGAAGTCCTGTGTATGTATAAACAGGGCAGCCGAAGCAGAGGGTCCCTGTGAATGATCCATTCCCTTCAGGTTAGGAACATCCCACTGAATCCCATACAAAGCAGCAGCTGCTGTAATTGGGAGCCAGCAAAGTGAATAAGTTTCCGGGGAAGCAGTAAATTGGACACTGATTTTGAGAAAAATCAATACCTTTTATTACATGTTTCAATTTCCTGGATAAAACAAACAGAAATGTCTAGAATGGCTAACGCCTTCACTTATAGATGCACAGGTTTCAGGGATGGAAAGGATCAGGGAAAAGCCCAGTTAGCTTAGGGGCTTTAGGGGTTAGGGTTCATACTGCTGGCACAAAATGGCCAAACGAATGGGAGCGAGCAGGTGGCACCGAGCTGCCATCAAAGCACTCCTGACACGCAGCTTTCTCCACCGAGTTCTCCAAGGAGAAACACTTTCCTGGCTGATCTCATCTGGGTTATGCGAAGCTGGAACCAAAAGCAGCTTGTGTATTTTCTTTCTCACTCACTTAGTGACAGCGCAGGTCCTCAAGCATGGGTCTGCATCACTTCCCCGTGGGCAGATCCGTGACAGAGCCAGTGCCATTGTACCCGAGGTAAACCCAAAGGGGTTTCTGTCAAGGCTGTTCCTTTGATGGAGCAGACCAGAAACAAAGCACTGCTGGTTTTTGCAGTGTTTAGTTTGCCTCTGTGGTGATACACAGACACACCATGCATCCCTTGGGATTTCCTGCAAGCTCCATCTGTGTTAAATGTGCCTCTTAGGAGGTTTAACACGGGAGATCCAAGGCTGGCCTCAGCTGGGCTGGCTTTTCATGGCAGGTGCTCAGTACAGCAGCATTAGCTACAGGAAGTCCATTGTAATTAAAGGGTTGCACAGTTGTGGCAAGAAGCACAGGAGCAGAGCTGCCTGCTCTAATTCCCAGGATCAATCTGTTGTGCTTAGACAGTATTTACATGTTTCTCCTGATCCATCAGTGATGCTCTCCTCTGGTCTCAGAAAGAAGGCAGCTTGCAGGGAGCCACCTTAAAAGTCGTCAGTCTCAGCTCTCCTCTCAGTAGCGAATTCCCCTGCTTGCTCGGGAGTTCAAGCACCGCTGTTGCATTGCAGTGCAGAGGAGACACACCACTTGAGGACAGTCTCTGCTCCATGAAATGGTTGTGCTTAAATAAGGCTCAACACCTGGCTCCTCATCAGTTCACAGATTCTTCTTGCGCTGTCTCCTTCACCCTAAAGGGTAGGTGTAAAATGAACTCAGCGTAATAATCTTATACCATAAAACACCTTTAATATTTAAAACCAGTGAAGATTATTCTGATTTATTTCTAAAGGTGTTACTATATCAATAAGTACTAATAGTACATACAGTGATTTTCAATTTAAAAGCCACACCTGAAAGCTTTCAAACTTGTAACAGATGGATCACACAGTTTTACTACATATAGCCAATTTGCTAACAGCCATGGAGCTGTTGGCATGACATGGCCTATAGAGTTCTTCATGTACTCTCAGAGAGGAGAGATAAAAATGTGTGAAAAGTAGTTAAGTAATTAGATTAAAATAAAAACTACCTTTAATCCAGCACCAGTATGAAATCCACCAGATGCTACATGGCTAGTTATCCTATTTTTGCATGCCAGTCCTTTTTATGTTTACAATCCATCGTTCTTTGATCTTTATCATTTCATACAAAGCCTCATCCAATGTAATGAGGCCATACCAGACCAGCTGAGTTTGCTTTGCCACTCGGCAGGAGCTGCAGCAGGGCTGGGGATGCAGCCTTTGAGATGGATGGATTTCCAAAGAGATACCTGTACTACCCTTTTTTAGATGCAAATTTCACTGAAGTCCTTCAAATGAGAGAAGAAATGTTCCATGACTGGTTCTCACTCAGTCTCTCCTTCTGTGTTGCACTGAGCAGTGGGAACAGCCCAGGATTTTCCTGCTGTGCTGGCGCTCATCAGCCCTGGAGAACACAGCAGACTGGGAGGCAGACAGAGGGAATGTCTACAGTACCTGCCACAGGGAAGAGGAGCACATGAGGCATCTTCCCTGCTCCCGAGGACATGGCTGAAACTCCCTGTCTCTGTTCTGATCAAATTTCATTGAAATCAAAAGATAACTGGATGCACAGAGGGATGAAACAGCTGGTTCCCATGAAGTCCGTGCTACATACGTCTGGAGTCTCTTTCCTCCCTAGGGGGTTTCTTAGAGAAAAGGAAGAATTCACCGTTAGTCTAGGAGTCCAACTTGAAGTTTTTTGATACAACCCAGATGCCCCATCTGCCAGCCAGAACTGTCACCAACACTGCATGCAGACTACACCCAGCTCATGCAACCCCAGAGACCCAAACCCAGGAGCCCTGCAGGAATGCAAAGCACCGGAGGAATTTCTGTCATGAACCTCCACAGCACTTCTGGAGAAATCCAGGACAGAGCAGTCAGGTCACTTTTCTCTTGATGAACCCTCTTACTGAAAGTAGGTCTTCTGTTGCTTTTCACCACAGGGACTGATACGCTGTAATCACAAGACTGGTATTTTCCTGGGAGCCTCCTCAAAAGATGGTGCTATTGAATGGGAAAGGTGCCACTGAACTATCAAAGTCCAGAGTGGGGCAACCACACAAAAAAACTTAATTTCTCCACGTAGGGTCTGCTTAAGGGGTATCTGTCCATGTATTTCATTGTTTCTAGGACTTTAAACTTGCAGAATGAGTCAGAAGCTCTTTTGTGTTGAAGAAATTACTCCGTATGCTGCAAAACTGCATAGAATGAGGAGTCCATTCACTTTTTGCATTCTGAATTTTCTCTAGCTGATGCTATGCCTAAAAAGACATTTTAGAAAAGAAAAACCCCAAAAGTCAGTGTTCATCAGAACCCTCACATATTCAAACAAGTGTAAGAATCTGGTGCTAGTTCTCAAGACAAAAAAAAAATCTCCATTTTACCTCCAGCCGTTCAAGAGGCAGATGAAGTTTGAGAGTGACCAGGAAACAAATGACCAGCACAGGCTGGCAGAGGGGAGGCAGGGAGAGCAGGCAGGACCTGAACTCTGGCTAAAAAGTGTGTATTTTCCCTGCTGCCGGGGCTGTCACTGCCCTGACCTGTTCCATGGTCGCTGCCCAGCTCCAGTGAGAGTTTGGCTGTTAAAAGGTACTGCTCGCCAGCCGGCTCATGGCTGTGCTGAAATGCCTGGGCAGCTTCATCCCTGCCGTGAGCAAACCCCCCGAGGGGCAATTCTTCCAATGTACTGGCTCAGCAAAAATGGAAAAACTCACAGTTACGGATGTGTTAATTGCCACCATCTCCCAGCAATGTTGCCCACGGCTGGGAGGGATGAGCGCGATGCCCTGGTGCCGCCTGGTGCTGAGGCTGGAAACGGCACATCTCCTCCCTGCATCATTGGTGCGTGCCACGTTGGTGTGATTATTGCATTTATCGTAGGTAATTCCATTTTGTTCAATGCTTTAAAGCATGTAAATACATATAAATGCAGAGAAAGCGTTTTTAAAATTAAACCCGAGGCTGTTTGGTGGCGCTGAGATCCCCCTGCAGCTCATTGTGCCGTCCCTGGCTGCAGAACCCAACACGGTCCCGTGCAAAGCAGGACAGAAGTGAACCGCCCTGACCTTCCTGTGCTGAAGTCTCCAAGCTGGAAAGGTTCTTTTGGACAAAGAGGTTAGAAAACTCTGGCTTGGGAATAAAGGTGGAAGGGGAAATTGTATTCTTAGCTCTGAAACAGCACGATCCTGAAATCCAGGCAACGGAGGCTGTGCTGCAAACCTTCACTCCAGTCCCATCTCATTGCCTTGGGGAGAGTCTGCACAGGAGGCTGCACAGTCATCTCCCAGCTCCCAGGGAGAGCTCAGCCTTGTCCAGAAGGACTGCATTCCATATTCACATATATAAAAGTACAAATTTAAATGCTGTGTCCAAAAGATTGTTAATTTTTTGCTTGTAAGTATGCTAAATACATAGACCGACTCTAAAAAGGAGGAGGGGGAAAAAGCTTTATAAAAACAACAGCAGCTTTGTTCCCTGTGGTTTGCAGCTAAAGAGAATGAACACTCAGTTTTGAAATGGGAGGATGACAGCTTCTCTCAGCCCTAAAAGCCAATGCAAACACTAAGAGCCAATGCTTTTACTGCTGGACTGTAAATACTGCGCTGCCATAGCGTGAATGAAGCCCTTCACCACACCTGCGCAACAGCTCCATGCTCCAAAGATCCTATCCAGGTGAAGACAGAAGCAGAGGACAGCACTGCTCCCCTCGCATGGGGACAGTCCTGTCCTCCAGCTCTGCAGCACCAGCTGAGGCAGGAACACTGACAAGATGGAGCAAAACCAGGAGTGCAACTAAGGCAGGTTTTACACAAGCACTTCTGGAATAAAACTGCACTTGGAGTGCAATTTTTCAGCCATAATACACTCAGAAACACAGGTTTCAAATATATCCTTACGGCACAACAGAGATTTCAATTCAGACCCAACCTCAGCTGACACGAGTTGTGGTTTTTTAGTTACATGATCCCAATCTTGTTATCACATTTTCTACTTTGGAAGGAAAAAGTCCTTTTCTAAATAGTTATGCATGTGAGTCTTTGAAACCAAATACTTCAAGACCTGAAAAGCTTAATGACAACTTGAAAGTAAAATCACCTGCTTGCAATTTGTTGCCCAAAGTGGCAGAAGAAATTACCAATAAAAGTGAAAAGCCAACGAATTTTAAAAAGCATGTTGATGCTAATCTTCTGCAGTAGATATAAAAAAGAAAATTGACCTGCCAGATTGCTCTTACCTCATTCAAGCTTAATCTTGGCCAAATTCCAGCCTTAGCAAAGGCTGTGTGAGCAATGGTGTCAGTGATGGTCCCTTGTAGGGCTCACGGCTGCCTGACCCCAGCACCAACCTCTGCTCTCACCTCACTTCTTTACCTCCCTGTTTCCAAGCTGCTGCAGCTGCGCCCCGGGCGTTTTCACACCCACTGTGGGCCGGGCCGGGCCGGGCCAGGCTGAAAGCCCTGGGGCAGGCTGGAGCATGGGATTCAGGCACTGCTGTCAACGCTACCGGCACCGTCTGGGCAGACTGGTGTTACAGAAACCACCACCCTCATCACAAACACAGGCACAAGTGGTGATGGTGCTGCTCATCTTGCAGGTAACAGCCAGCTCCAGAGTAGAAATGTGCCTCTACAAGCTGCTCTGCCACATGCCCCTGAAAGACAGGCAGGACATAATAAAATTCCCCTGGCCAAAGACCCTATGCAAGACAGGAGCGTGGCTCTCACACAGGAGGTCAGTAGGTCAGACCCCGATCCAGGAGAAGCACATGGGACGAAAAGAGAAAAGTACCAAGCCCTCTGAACAGTACAAGCTGTTTGGAATTGCTGGTTTAAACATGCAAGTGTGGTGTTGCTGGACATGTGCAGCCTCTTGTGAAGCATCCCATGCAAGAAGCTATCTGCAATTTGAATTTCACAAATGCCCACTAACTCCTAGCTCGCAGCAGTGTGGTGAGGTTCACTGGGAGCGAGAGCTGCAATCACTTCACCATGTCAAAGGTCTTTTGCCACTAGGATAGCAGAGGCTGAGCTGCAGCCTTCACCCTTCTCAGACAATGAATCTGTACCAACCAAACACTGTCCGTATTCTCCTCTATCTCAGATGAGGATTCTTCAGCAGAAGCTTGAGGTTCACTTCTGATGATAAAAATCAAAGTCCTCTGAGCCTATAAAGTGAATGGAGACCATTACTGGAGAGGTTTCCACCAAAGAGCAGCATGTTAGCTTCCGCATGTTCTGCATTAGCCATCCTGGATTACTGCTGCATCAAACGCTAAAGATGCTTAAACAAAAAGAGGGAAGCAGAGCATATTTTAAAAAGCCTCTGTTCTGCAGGTGCTGTAGCAGACATTCCTTGCATCCAATGCCAGCTGTGCTAAGAGCAGGACATGGCTAACCTCTCCTGCTATGAGGCACTGGCTCAGCAGCTCTCAGCAAACCTGGGATCTCACTGCCAGTTAAAATCTCAAAATTCTGCATCACCAGGAAAGTCCTGCTCCTGCGCAACTGTACTTCAGGAACACTTACCTTCCACTGCCATGCTGAAAGACAGGAATTCATTTTTGCTAACTTGTAATGAAGTTTTGTTATAAGCTTGGGGTATCCTCAATATGCACCAAGTCCTTACAAACCTATCTAATTTGGATGGAGTATTCAGCTCTTCCTAATAGCACTCCATTTTGAGACATGGCAAGATCCAATCATTATCAGGTCTGTATTAAGCTAGATCCACAATAAGGAAATCCCTATGAATTTCCATTCTTCTCAAGCATAACAATGCATTCTCTTCTCCAGCAGACAAACCAAACAGCCTCAGACCTCAGCAGTTAACAGAAAATTGGTCAGTTGTGTGAAAATATTTAGCATTCATGACTATTTTTAAGCCCCTAAGATTTGTAATTCTGATTTATGTAAACATCTGAAACGACTATCTAATACAGTTTAAGAATCCAAAGCATTTTTTATAAAACTACATAAAATGAAAAATAAGTATCTGTTGCTTGGAGTTCATTCCAAATGCTGAACTTAAACATCATTCATTCCTCTTCCAGAGTTCAAAGAACAAACACACATTTGGGGTAAAATAACATACGTGCTTTACTAGGGACACGTACCTTTAAGTAAGGGGGAAAAAAAAGCATTTCACTTACGCATAAGAGACAGACCTATTATTTCAGACATGATTTTTGTATTAAAATTCTTGTATGTGTGACTACTATTACAGAACACCTTAGGACATCCCTTGATATGTATTAACATAAATAGCACCATACATTCCAGTAAAATTGCACCAGACTGGCTTTAAACTCCTTCCGTGCTAACAGTCAAGAGCTGTGACTCTCTGGTTAACTGATCTTAACATACAGATCAACAAAAACCACATTTATTACAGTTTTTATTATTCTCAGGCAGCAAATTCTCCACAGTCCTTCAATAAACAATCCCAGGCGTTATGTTGCTGGTTCTATTTTGTCAATCTCTTCCTTCTTTGGACTCTCCTCTCGGTTTTTGCCTTGTTGCAGGGTATACACTGATGGGCCTATCCTCAGGATCTTCCCACTGCCCAGGCACTCGTCCCCCTTGTAGAACACAGCAAACTAGGAGATAAACACAGGGAGAGTCTTTTTAGCAGAAACCATGGTGAGCAACTGCAGGCTGTGCAAGACCTGCTGGACAGTGAGCAATTTATATCTGTTCTGTCTAAATCTTAAAAAAAAAACCCAAAACAAACAAAGCCCCCCAAATTACAGAAGATTTGTAGGCTCACATGAGTGCAAATTTATAAACATGTTAGTGGAAATTTCATCATTAACTTCTACAAGGCTATCTCAAAACTCTTCAGTTACTGAGGTGGAATGGATTGTGCTGGAAAGTTTCCTTTCCAAAGGGGATGACATACATAACATTATCTGCATCTTCACTGGACCTTCCCCGGAAAACTGTGCCCAGCCTACAGTGGCACTTGTCAAAACAAGAAGGGAAACAAGGACTGTGGCAGCAGACAGTCTGCAAGGAAGCAACTGGAGCTCCCTGATGTGCTCAGCAGGTTCCTGCAGGAGAGGAGAGCCCAGACTTCCCGCCTTGTCTCACTGCCTGGCAGCACAGAGCCTGGTTACAGGCTCTGCAACTCCTGGCACTCAGGGGCTTCTCATGCCTCTCATAAGCTCTGGCTGGATTCTTCTCAGCTTCTCTCCACTACAAACAGTTCTCGGACAATTTCCCTCCTGATGTGTCCCACAGGCCCCCAAGTATTGGGGAGGGTGGGTAGAACGTATGCTGGGAGAAGGGATGCAGGGAATGTTTGAGAGCCACCGTGCTGGGATGTGATGGGGTATCTTGATATTGGCAGTGTTAAAAGGCATCCCTTTCAGGCACAGCACCTCTTCTCATTGTCCTGTCCAGAACAATGGAATTCACCAGACAGAGTCTCACTAAACAGGTTTGAACACTAAACCCACATAAAGCAGGCAACTACCACATCTATGCCTTTTAAAATCTATTTCTTGCAAACAACAACAGCTTCCATTTCTGCATATAGAACTGATTACCAGAGATGTGTCCATGTATTTTCTAAAATCTGTAAGCAAGTTTCTTAGACTATACAGATAACAACAGATAATTTAAAACTAGAAACAATCTCCCTGAAAATAGCTGATAAATAGTCAAAATAGACCTACTCACTCTCACATGCAAATAAATTAATTACTTTGCTTCAGCTAATAAAAAACCTACTCTGTTTTATTAGACAGATAAGGTAAAATACAAAAATGGAAGGAAAACTACTTCTACTAACTTACCTGTCCAGGTGTGATAGCTTTTGCTGGCTTCACTAGTGTTACCCACACACTCCCATCTTGGTTTAGAGTCAGGACACAAGGCACTAGAGCAAAAAAATGATCAAACACCTGACAGTTAACCATTATGTCCACGTTAAAGAAGGAAAACCAAGGCTAAAACAGATCTAAGTCAAGATACTTCTGCACAGAATTGTTTTGTAAGACACTGCAGAAACAGAAGGCCAAGCCAAAACCTTTCCACTATTTCTGCGAAACTACGCTAACGCGCTACCAGAGTTTCACAGACTAAGACAAAAGAAAAATGAGGTTTGACTACCCAGTGCCATCTGGTGCCGAAATCTGAAATGACATTCCATCATCTTCTCTCTAACGAGCTCTGCCGGAGGTTCCTCTGCTATCCAGTGCACCCGGTTTGTCCGCAGGAGGTCTCTGTACAGAGCAGGGTGATCTCTTGATGGTGCCTTAAAATACGTTTATTTATTGCTGATGTTTTTGCCAAAGAGCGTGTAACTTGTAAAGTGAAGCATGAAATACAGAAGAAGCATCAAGCCATAGCAAAATCAAGGCAATATGAGCAAGAAAGCAAATACTTATTAGCACTTAAAGTAGGCTAACGCAAGCCTGAATGATTTTTCAGTCTTCTACTTCTCAGAGTCATGTCTTTCTTCTTGTATGCTTTTCCCTCCAATTGCATTTCTGCCTTCTTTAGGCTAAGTTCAGAAATCTGACCTCCTTTATCCTATCTCAACAAGATGCTACCTCCCTCTTCTCCAACTTCCCAAATGAACACCTCTGCAGCAAAGGCACTGCCTTTGACAAACTTGCTGCAGGGCACAAAAAAATTTTCTTAGTGCTCCTGTCTGTTTTTTCTCAATTCTCATTTGATTATGGTCCCCCGCACTGGCACACCAACGAGAAGCAGAACACCTCATTATCATCACATCAGTATCCAGGAAGAATAACAACTGCATGAACAAGAAGAAATATTATCAATGCTAGCAAGCTGCAGAACGCTGCACCGTGTATGATTGAGTCATTAACACAACAATTATTTATTATTTATCATATATATTCTGCCTCAGTTTTCAAAATGGCAAAACTGTGTCACTGGCTCCTCATTCTTTTACTGGAAAAACAAAGCAGCAATATATCATAAACCAAGATAATTGGTTATCATTAATAATGATAATTGGTGACATTTTATAAACCACGTCATAATAACTAAGATAAAACCCTCATGCCTTAGAGTGAAAAATGAGAGCTCAGGAGACTGGCTGATTCTTTTCACTATTTGCCCTTTGCTTGGAAAAGCTCTACGCCAAAATCTAAAACAATTTGGTGCTCATGAAAATCCTGTTTGGAAAAGATGTTTCACATCTGCTGAGGCTATGCTAGTTGGTTCTTGTTTCCCCCAAGAGGAAAGCCAAGAATTCTGCCCAGGTTAGGCTCACGTTCCATACAGCAGCGGTTACAAAATGCATGCATTAGTAATTTGCAAACCCAGTGTTAATTAACTCACCACAAAGACATCTCCAGTGCTGACATCTTTGTCTACAACAAACCAAGCATCCTTGAGGCCTGCCAGCCGAGCCCTCTGGCCAATTGTGAAGAGGAACCAACCTAAAGAAATATGAAAATGGAATGTTGCTAGCAACTTTTCATCTTTTACTTTCAGAAAAACACACTAAAATAATTTCCCCAAAACTTTACCACTAGACAAAGAATAACAAATCAAGCTGTCTTAGAGAAGAGAGCCAGTCACAAACTAAACTAACATCTACTTGAAATTTCATCTGTACCTGAAATGCAAACTAAAGATTTCAAATTAATCCATTTCAACTGTGGCATTCTTAGGTCTTAAAAAAGACAAACATTTCTTCGTTTCAGTTTCAATTTGTGGGTTATCTCCTATTTGGTTCACCAGTCTCCCTTACTTTTATGTACCAGTGTAACATCCTATTATCATAAATTACTTGGGAGAGGAACTCAGTCCTGGCAGCTTGAACTGAGGACAGCAAAGGAAGACCACACAGGAGGCAAGGAAAAGTTAAGGTGCCCATGTTTGATTGTGTCCTGCTGTGCATCACTGAGGTGCATTTTCTTCTGCAAAGTTTAGGTACTAAAGAATATGGAACTGAAGCATAGTCATTTTGAAGGAACTAAGTGAACAAGGGTCTCTTGGCATTAAAATAACAACTACTTAGTATCAACACAGTAACCCTAATAATTATTTGCTTTCTCGCAATATGGAACAAATAACCAAGAATCAGTTGTAGTTCAAGGCTCTACTATTGTATACAGCAAATTTTCCATGGTTTAACAAACTGGGTAAAACCTGTAGACTCCTTTGGAATTTCCCAAAATTTGTCCCTCCAAATATAAGCAGTATAGTTCCATTTATCTAAAAGTAAGTTATTAAGGTGGGTTAGCCAATTACCTTTGTGTCTTCCCATCACCTTCTTATCTTCAATGGAAACAAAGTTACCTGGCTGAGGTTCCAAATACTAACAAAGAGGAAGAGGTAAGTCACAAGACAGCCCAAGAAAACCTCATAGTATATTTCAGATTCTGTCACTACATTCTGTTGAAGCTGAAAAATAACTCTACAAGAAGCAAACTCTGCCCAAGCAGCTTACGGACTCCTCCTTGATGCTGCTCTCAGAGAAAAGCAGGAAGGGCAGTCCATATGAGCAGTTATTCCAGGCTTCACTTCCCCTATCCTCACATATGTCAGGGGACAGCAGGATCAAGCAATTTGTCCCTCTCACATTCCAACCATTTGTAAGAGCCTGGCAGGCACAGGAGTGCATGTTCACTCCTTTTGCTCCAGAAAATGAGTGACTGCTGGTAGAGGCGGAAGATACTTCCTACAAGCTGTGTGTGTCAGCTTCTAACTAGGCTTGGGACTGCGAAGGGAGGTGGGACATTGCTACTTACTGTGGGCCACAAGCTACTAGAGACTTTTCTATAGACAGTGTTTCAAAAACTGAACACCAGAACGAAACAAAGATTGTCACAGATTTAGTGTTGCTCACCTCAAGAAGGAAATTTTCGAAGTTTCTTTCACCAATGAAACAGATCCCCATACTCTGAAAAGGAAACATGGAATTGAATCCACAAAAGCAGAGAAAAACATTTGAAATAATGTCTATTAATAATATGTCCAAGATGGTTTTTTCCCCTCCTGTGTATCTCAAGCTATCTTAGGCATCTCATAAACAAATGCACACCATCTGCTACAACATAGCTAAAGGAATTCTATACAGAATCAGTGAGAGCTGTAAGCACAGAAGTAAGAGAGATAATATGAAATAGAACATCTGTTCAATAAATACATTAACCTTGGTGACTAGATTGTATGTATATTAAAAACAGACATCTCTTTCATATTAAAGTACGAAAGTAACAAAATGATATAATGATGGTCCATCTCTTGCAAAAAAACTTTCAGAACCAAATAGGCTTTTCTTTTCCTTTCAGTTACTGCTGACATTCGTCAAACACCCATTTACTGAGGCTGAACATAAGCACGAAAAGCAATCAAGGCAGCATCAGCAACGTAACTACTGCCTGCATCACAGTTTTTAAGATCAGCTCATGAAGTCTTAGTTCTTAGAGAAACAATCTTTTTTTTTTTTTAAAGAGTAACTGTGGAAAAACAGTATGATCCAGTTTTTAAAGACATAGTGAAAAATAATTATTGTGAGGAAGCTCTTAAAAGCTATGGAGAATAAAGACCAAAGGCTTCTCCCTTGCTATGACAGAGGATCCTTTCCCTCAGGCTCATACCATCCTACACATTCACCTTCATTTTAGTTCTTCTGAGATACAACAGCAGACAAATACCTGCAAGCTAAGATACACAACTAACCACAAGCTCCTAAAAGTACTTTTAAGGAAGTAATCAGCTATGAAAAATGCTTCCCAACCTATTATATTATTCTTTTCTATTAGAAATGGACAGGTTGTCACAGACTAAAGTTCAAAACGTTCAGGAAAGTTGTTTCAGAGAGAAATACAAATCAAAAGAGTTTTAAGTGTTACCATGCCTCTTTTTTCTTTAGCACATGATGAAGGTCATGTTCTGCTGCTATCTTCCTTACAAAACTTTTTGTTAAATCGCCTAAAGGGAAGATGGTTTTCCTCAAAGCATCCTGTGAGATTTGACTTAGAAAGAAGGTCTGGTCCTTAAAGAGGTCAGCCCCTTGAAGGAGTTTCACAGCTGCAAAGTGAAACACATAGAACATGTCAACATAACTACTATTAATAGTTCAACTTGCTTTAGTATTTTGACAATCAACATATCTCATTTATTATTTCCAAATACATGTTAGAGACAGTATTTCACATGTTTTTCAAAATCTAATGAAAACACTTGGATAATTTCTCATCACTAAAAAGATCTATAAGATTCTGGTTTTGTACTGTGCAGAATCTTACAAAGTCTTACACTGACTCATCTATTTCAATAGTGCATGTGTCACTGGCAAGGACATTGACAATACAAAAAACAAAAACAACTTTCACATTTCCTGTGAAAGAGAGAATGAAGATTCAAATACCTTGGAGTATATTGTTCTTCAGAAAGACACTGCTTTGCCCTGAAATCACCCTACTAGAAATCAGTGAACAATCACGAACATCCCTGATTCTGTGACACCAAATATAGTTTAAATTTCTCTTTCATATGTAGGACAAAACATGAAATAAAGACACAACTCACTATTTCTAACTTCAAAACGGTTTCTGAAAAGCCTCTGTGGTCTTTTAATATGTTTCTGTTGAAACACTTCTTCATCCTCTAGTGAAGTCCTGGCATAATGCCCAGTAGCAATTGCATCTGCTCCTATCAAGGAAAGAAAAACCAAACATAACATAAAGGCACAAACTTGAAATTCACAGCTCAAAACAGGACTGCAAACATACAGTAAGAAAAGCAGAAAGCAATGAAAAAAGAAAACCTATAGAGAAGTCTTATACTGACAGTAATTGTACTCCTGCTACTTAAATAATGCAAACTATTCACCAGCATGCCAGCACTTGTGCTTTTGTACTTTAAGGACCACCTAAGAATGTAAAACTTAATGGTCAGGTCAATGCATGTCCCTGAAAGAACTCTGTTCCTACATATGAGCAACCTAATCTAGTGGAAGATGTCCCTGCCCAGGGCAGGGGAGCTGGACTAGATGACCTTTAAAGGTCCCTCCCAACCTGAACCATTCCATGATTCTTTATGTAAAAGCAATCTTAAAACCAAATACTTTGCAATTATTGACACACTACTACAGAGACATGAGTTAGGCATGCACATGAACTCATGTATTTCCCCACCTTTTAAAGACTTTGTTTCCTTTAAGCATTTCCATGGCACACATTCTGTATTGACACACTTGAAAATGCCTTACCAAGGTTATCCATAGCATAATGCAGAAAGCAGTTGAATTTGATGTGCTTGTTACACAAAATATCAGGATTAGGCGTCCTTCCCAATTCATACTCTTTTAAGAGGTCACTGTAAAATAAAGACTCAAATGTCCATCAGAATCATTAACATGCATATAACACTATCAGAAACTAGATGGTGTTTAAATATCAGAAGCTGAGTTACAGTCTCAGAGAAGACTCAGTCATTGCAAACATTTTATGTTAGAAATAAAATACCCATTAGATTTTAATGTGCGAAAAATCAATGTTCAGAAGATTTTCTCCAAAGTGCACTGAGGACAAAGTCAAATTATCACTTACAATCTTGTAACCCTGCTTTATTAAATTAATATTCCCTCTGGGCATATGTGGCTGTCCACTGTGCATATCCTAGTCATCTCTCACAGAATACTTACTTTCAGAGTTAAACAATCCTATTTAATTTTTCAGTGGGACAATATGGTGGTACACACCAGGACTGTCTCAGCTGAACAGACTGTAACTTCAGCTGCAATAATGTCACCACAAGCAGTCACTCATGGGGCTTAATTTTACAGACTTTTTCCTGTGCTTTTTTTTTCCTTCGAGAATTCTAAGTTTCTCGAAGTTATGTTGTAGTTTTACACTGCTGCATAATTACTATTATTCACTTGAAAACACTGAAAAAATAAGTAATGAAATTAAATCAGCATACAACACTACCTTGAGATATCAAAAGGCCTTATCACTGCATCACTTTGTTTGTCAGGTTGCTGTCAGTAGCCACTGCACTCAAGAGGAACTGAGGGCACAGACTGGATTTAAAAGAACAACAGCAATCCTAGTATTTGGTTTTACTTTTCTCCATCTCAAACAGAATTAACTGCTTCTTCCTTACCATGTGATACATTACATTAAAAAACAGAAAATAAAGCAACATATCTCATTATTTTCTCTAACTCCTTTTAAAAAGAAGTTCTGAATTGAACAACTCATACTAATAATTAAATCACCTGGGTCCACCCAGAGATGCTTCCCTCTTGCTGGTGCACACTGTACTCTTATGGTACCCTGGGAGTTCTACAAAGGAGTCAACACAAAGCCACCCCCACACCAATTCAGGCCTTCTAGTAAAGCACAGAACCAGAGAACAGGCAATGAAGGGTGTCTACGGGATCTCCCTCTGACAGAAAGAACTCAAACAGGCTTTGCACAAACCATGGAAAAGACAAGACCTGGAACAGTTCTCGTGATAAAAGATGGTTTATGGTGAACTACCCTTTAGAGACAGATCCAGAGGAGGAGTCAATTTAAGATCAGTGATGACAGTAAAGAAAAAAGGATTCTGAAACAAACCCAAGACACTTGTAGCAGAATGTTAGGAAACACTGTACTAATAAACCCCAAGAAGTTTTGTAGCACTTACTCATTCTCTCACAACAAAAGGGGAAAAATGGAGTGAACTTTCCCAGAAAAGAGCTGTTTTGCTGTTTTCTTCACTGACTGTCCAAAAGTTTGCTGCTCAGCTTGATGTCATTTCAACATGCAGTACAAGTGGCATGACCAGGTTATTCCTCAGTTTCATGTAAGGTAATAACAGCACTACTTAAAGGGGGATGATGAAGATCAGGGAATAATTTTTATGTACTTATGTTCAGTGCATAAAGATAAATTATGCCATTATACCAACGTGCTCCTTCTTCTCCTGTCTTCCAAGAAAATCTCTCCGCTTTTCCTATGCAGAACTTCCCTTAATGTGCAACAAACTAACAGAAAATCTGAGCAACCTCTTTAGAGAACAGTTTCAGATTTAAGTTTAAAGACTCAAGGCTAGGTCACAATCATTTTGTGCTAAACTGGACTCAGCACACATTGTGTAAAATGCACTGCATAAGTTACACACACAGACAATAACAGCACCCTATTAAATAATTTTTTTCAAGTTGCAGTAAGGTTGGGCCGGTACATGGGTAGCTGAAGAAATAAGCTGCAATAAAGCAATTGCTACATACCCACACACGGAGAAATTTCCTACTAATTTTAAAAAATAACAAATTAAAAGCAAGACATAAATTCTGACCTTAAATATCAACAAGAGAAAAAATAATTCCTCAATATTTAACAGGCTTCAGGGCTTTTTCTCGGCACTGATAATACTGCAATGAATTGCCATTGCTCATTATCTGTCCATTCTTACTTTTCATTATAACACGGTACCACATTAATATACTGAAAGACCAGCTATTGCAAATGTGTTTGTACCTGAATACTTCATTCCAGTATTCCTTCACGAAGGAAACCTGATGAAATGGGATATCGAGCTTCTGGCAAACCCGGTAAGCATCTTCACAATCTCTGTCAATGGAGCAAGCTCCCTGTTCATCCAGTGGGTCCCAGTTCTTCATAAACACACCTGTCACCTGATAGCCTATGAAAGGAAGGCGAGAACGACTTAGAAAGTTAAATTCTTACAGCAAACCCTGCGTTTCTCAAGAATGGCTTTAGTAACTGCATCTTTCCGAAGATATGAGTAGCCCCGTGTTAAGTTTTACAGTGCAGTTATTGTGTAGCTACGTTCTTTTCTCTAGCTAATAGCTAACCCAAGCTCTTCCGGCAACCTAACGCGACGATAAGTCACATCTCCCGCCCCCTCTTTCACGGCCGTTCTGCCGCCCCCGCGCTGCCCGGTTCTCCGCGCTGCCCGGCCCGAGGGAGCGGCTGAGCGCGGGGCAGGCGCCGGCCGGACCCGGCTGCGCGGGGACCGAGAGGGGAACGCGCGGGCCCCGCAGCTCGGCACAGGGCAGGGCCGGGCCCCGCCGCCCTCAC
>VWPU01014252.1:0-13147 GCA_013398955.1 Callaeas wilsoni | reverse complement strand
ATGAGGGGAGAGGGTCCGGGAGCGGGACTGCCCGGGGGGGCCGGGGGGAGGCGGCTCGGGATGGGGGAGCAGGACCGGGGCTGCCCCTGAGGATGCGGGACCGGGGCTGTCCCGGGGAGGGCGAAGGGATGGGGAGGGAGAGGGGGGGATACACGCCCGAGGCTGCCCCCCACCTACCCCGCAGGCCGCCGCCCCCATCGCGCCGCCGCGGGGGTCCTCCCGCCCCCTCCCCCGGTGCGGAGCGAGGGGCGCTGCCCCCCTTCCCAGGGGTGCGGGACCCCCCCGCCCCGCGGGTGCGGGGGCCGCAGGATCCTCCCCCCGGTGTCCGGGGGGCTGCGGGGATCGGGGGTCCCGGGAGAGGGGGGGGCGTCCCCCGCCCCTCCGCTCCCTTCCGGGAGCAGCAAGTTCAACCAATGAGCGCCACCCGCTGCGGTGACGTCACGGTGATGTCATTCTCGCGGGAAAATCAAGCGTGGCGGGGATGCCCTTCGCGCCCTCCCCCCAGCACAGAGCCGAGACCGCTTTGTACCAAAGGGGTTTATTTGCATGTAAATAAACATGTTCTCTGCAATATTTCCAAAAAAGTCGAAATTCCACTTTCCGCCCAAAAAACTGCCGCGGGAGCCGCGATATTTACAATTCCAGCGATTTTCCAGCCAGGGATTTATGTACATCATGATAATCGAGGAAAGAACCAGTTTCTTTTAATCTCCGTGTTCACTTCACCACCTGAGATTAAAAGGTTTGGCTTATACTTAATTTTAACTTTATTTTATCTTTCTGAATACTGAAAGATGTAAAATAATTGAGAATAAGCAAAAATATTCCAAAAATAAACCATTTCTCAGAGCCCGAGCACTGACACCCCAAAGCCTCTGTGTGGTCACGCACCTCAGCTCTCCCAGGACTGACGTCATTGGAAAGGGACAGGGCACCAAAATGGGGTGAAAAGCTTTAAATTTGGGACTCATGCCTCCCACAGGGGCTGGGGGAGACGCTGTTCCCTCTGTTCCCGCCTTCCACAGGGGGAATTTTGGATACTGAGCTTTGGTCTGGGTGAGGGGAAAGGAAACATGTGCAGCTTGTTCCTTTAAAACAGGTTTTTGTGTCAATTTTGCTGCTGAACGGGACTTCCTTCCAACTTTTAGTGTGCTTCACAGCAGGAAAACACGGCTGTGGCTAAGGACAAGTCCAGGGAGGCATCCTGTGGGATTCCCAGCCTGGATTCCACTTGAAAGTGCTTCTTTTGGAAGGCTGGTTGTGCCCTCGCACAACTCGGAACGGATCGAAGGGCTTTTGTCCAAAAAAATCGATTAAATAAAAAGAGGAGAGGGGGGGCAGGCAGCCCTCCGGAAGCTGAGCCGGCACCATTCCCAACGCAGCCACTGGAGCAGGGTCTCCGGCTAAATTCCTCTGGGATTTTATTCCTGACATCCTCTTTGAGGCACCCTGCGGTCACACGATTCTGACGCTGCGCCAGGTAACAGCGTTTGCTCCAGGTTTGGATTTAGTTCCCGTTTTCCTATCGTTTCAGCCCCTGAGGACGGGAGCTCTGGTGAGGGGGAGGTTGTGGCGTGCAGGACATCAGGAGCAAGGGATAAATACTGGAAAATACGAGAAGGGAAAGTTCTCCAGAGCTGGGGGAAGCTTGGGAGAAATTCAGGCTCTCACGCTCTGCAGGACCCTTGGAATTAAACTGGAGGCAGGAGGAAGGGGTGAAAAATCCCTACAATTAATGGGATAGTTGCCAATCTACTGAAAAGACTTTCCAGAAAGCTGGAAACCAAACAGCTTTCCTGGGGTATCTATCCCTGGGGTCAGCCCAGGATGGAAATTTCAGTGGTTTAAAAGAAACTCAAATCCTTGACATCTCTTTGCGCTGCATCCCCAAAGGCGAAGCACAACCTCATTCCCACGGGGAAATCCTGGCCTCCAGAACCGACAGCAAAATCCAGTGGGAGCAGGATCCTGCTCAGTACATAATTCCAAAGGAGATGTGTTCGCAGAACTCCTGATTTCCCACATTCCTCTTCAGTGAATCAGATGAAACCGCTTTTAAAAATAAAACACTCTCCTGAGTCTCTTTTCCTTTCAGGGACCACAAGATCAGCCCGGAGAGGATGCCTGAGTCATGCTCCTAATTCCAGCCAAAAGGGGAAAATCCATCTTTTAAGGAAATCAACACTTCTGCTGCAACTCTGATCCCAGCTGAGCCACTCAGGGACTGCTTCCCGGGCAGCGCTGGTGCCAAGCAGGACACGGCTCCCTTGGCCGGACAGTCCTTCCCAGGGCAGTGCCCGTGTGTGTGACCGCAATTCCCAGCTGAGCAGCACGAGGAGATTCCAGGGAAGGTCGTTGGTGCAGACAGAGTCCCTTTTCCATTGAGATTTGCTGGAATTTCACCGTGCTGGAATGTCACCAAAGCTGCAGAGCCGCCCAAACCCACAGGCTCTACCCAAATTCCCACTGGGGGAAAACAAGGAGCACGAGGCGTTCCCACATGGAGGTGAATAAATAGCTAAAACAAACGGGAAGGCAAACCCAAGGCAGCAGCAATCCCTCAGAGCTGTGACCTGGGATAAAAATCCTGATTTCCATGAGGACACGGTGCCAGAGGCATTGCACCGAGCCGGGCATTGGATGAAGGAATGCCGTGCGAATAAAATAAATTAAAACCCCCATGTTTCTCCTTCTTCCAAAGAATTAAAACCCGACCCTAAAACATTTCCTAAAATAATTACTTTAAAACTTCCTACATCCAAAAGGAGCTTACGCTGAATGAGAAGCGGGCAGAGGGACTGGGATCTCCCAGACCAGCCTATGTCTGTTTGCCCCATTTGGGAGCTGCTCCCGCATTCCCACACTCGGCTTCACCCCCGTTAACTCCGACAGGGATGATAATACTCGTAAATTCAGGAAGAATGGAAGTGCCCACAGGATGAAGGTCACAGGCTGTTGGCACTCACACCTTCTGCACAGACCTTGGTGATCTGAAAATCTTGGAAATATCTTGGAAATACTTTTTTTCCCTGTCTCCAAACACACCCCGTGAAGATCCGTGTGGTAGGTTTGGGATGAATCTTTCCTTCCTTCCCTCCAGGACCCACAGGCCCGGCGGACAGCTCGTCTGGGAGAATTAATTGCCAATGAGAGCAACATCCATGAGATCATCATCTTCCTCCCCGATCAGGAACTCGGGGCTGGCCCGGGACGGCCGCTCGGCCGAGAGGATCGCGCTGCTCGCCATGGACAGAGACTGATCCGCCGAGATCGGGGACTTGGACCAGCTCTCCGGCTTCATGCCGTGGGATTTCTTCTTGTCCCTGTCCTTATCCCGGTCCCGGTCTCTGTCCCGGTCTTTGTCTTTCACTTTTTTCTTCTCCTTTTTGTGCTTCTTGTGTTTCTCGGCGCTGTACTCGGGCAGGGGCCGGATGCCATCATCGGAGCTGGGGCTGTTCTGGTAGGATTTCTCCGCGATGGAAGAGCCCGACTCGCTCTCGCTGTCGATGTTCTGGGGCGTGTAGGCCGGGGACTTGCTGTGGCTGGGGGAGCAGCGCTCGTGTTTGGGGGTGGAGCCACTGATCAGGGGGGATCCGTAGCTTTTGGAAGAAGCCATCTGAGGCCTCAGGCCGTCCCCGCCCCCTTCCCCAGGTTTCTGCAGAGTTACTTTGGCTTTAATGCTGGGGGAACCACCATCGTGTTTGCTGATGATAATTTTGGCCACTCCAGTGCTTCCAACGTTTTTGGAATCCGAGTTCTTCTTGGACGAGTCAACGGATCCTCCAGAAACAGAGACCTTCGATTTCTCCTTGTCGCTCTTCTCCCGCTTTCCCTGGAACTCCCCTCCAGACATGTTGTGTTTGGAGGACATTGTATGGCTTGAGGAATTGGAACTCGGCCCCATCTGTCCGTCCATGGGGTCGTCTCCGCCAGGCCCACTCGTGACCACCCCGTGCTTCAGCTTGTCTATGACTGCGGTCAGCGATGGCTTCTTGTTTCTGCTCGGGGACTTGCCTTTGGAGCTTCCATGCTGGTTCTGGGATGAAGACATGGAAGACCCACTGGATGAAAAGGAAGATGAAGATGCCGTGGAGGAATTGGACGAGGGAGGCGGTTTCTGTGACATAGACCCGGAGGATCCCATTCCTGAAGACGACTTCATGCTTGAGCTTGACCCAGTCCCAGACATGTGGGACCCACCGGAACCTGAACTGATGGGCGACTTTGCTTTAGACGACGGGGGAGTACCTGGGACAGGTTTCATGGGAGAGGCGAGTTTGTCGGAACCCCCCGAGGGTCTCGAGTGAGACGGGGAGATGTTTGGTTTGCTCATGGAAGGGTTCATGAGGGACGATGGCTTTCCTTGAGGTTTCATCTTGGTGCTGCCAGAGCCGGTGCTGAGGCCGTGCTTGGTGATGGGGGAGGATCCCGGCTTTCCCACCGACTGGGCCGAGCCCTTGGACTGACCCGAACCGGAGCTGCCTTGGCTGGAGTAGAGGCTGCTGCTCATCTTTGAGCCAGAAGACCCTTCTGATTTGCTTTTAATTTTGCCTGAGGTTGAAGAGGAGGAAGAAGAGGAGGAGGAGGAAGAATGGCTATGATGGCTTTTGCTGCTGGAGGAGGTGACAGAACCACTACTCGTGTACTGGCCGTGTGAAGATGGTTTGCCAACAGTCACTGTTCCTTTTGGGATCTGAATGGTTATTTTTGGAATAGGAGGAGTAGCTACCCCAGGAGGAGTCTGGGATCTGCCCGAACTCCCCGGAGATTTGGACCCACCTGTGCTTGCTGGTGGCGTGAAGGGCCTGTTGGATGAACTGTGAGATGGAGATTTCCCATCTGTCTCCTGCTTCTTCCGCTTTGGAAGTTTCTCTTTGCTTTTGCCATCACTGGATGGTGTCCGGCTGCGCTTCCCTGGCTTCCCATCTATCCCGGCACCTGCCATGGCACTTCCAGACCCATTGCCTTCCTTTACCCGTTTCTGAGACTTCTCTTTTCCTAAATCCCCTGTGTTCAGCAAAGGGCTCTGACCTCCACTGTGGTGCTCCATGATGTCAGAGGACCCCAGTGCTTTGCTGGCAGCTGCAATAATACTAAAATCCACCGTATCGGACGGAGTGCTCCCCTTAAATTTATTTTCCCCCCCCTCAGCCCCCAAGACTTGCACCCCCAAATTAGTTAGAGCCTGGGGGGCATAGCCCTTGAAATCGTCAGTGTCTCCGCTCTGACTGCTTTCATCAAAGTATTCCTCCCCAAAACCACTCTGGCTCTGACTGTTCAACAAGTCAGGGTTGAAATCTACCCCGTCTGGAAAAAAATGGTTGGAGGAGTCGCTGTTGGGGCTCACAGCGGCGTCCGCGATCAGGTCTGCGGGGTCTGTGTAGGGGTTCTCACTACTGTTGGTCTGAAAAACATCGGGGTCAAAGAGGGCACTTTGTGAATGTCCTGAACTAGAAGAGTCTCTGACTGGAGTCCCAATGGGGGGGCAGTCCTCGGTACTGGTGGGCAGCTTGGAAGCCTCCTCCGCTATATCCGAGAGGATGTCGGTGACATCGGCCCCGATGCTGTCCGAGCTGGACAGGCGAACCATCCTCTGGATACTGGGCTGCGCGTGGGGGATCGCCTGGGGGTAGGTGGTAGGAGGAGTGCTGCACTGGCTGGGTGCTGGAGTAATATGAGGGGTGTCCAGGGTGTCTGCAGTCATGTTGACATCAAAAATGGGGTTCTGGGAGTCAACATCCATTGAAAAGAGCTCCCTCTGGAAATCATCCTCAGTTTGGTGCTTGGGCTTGTCAGCTGGCATGCGGGATTTTTTTTTCTTTTGCTTATTCCCCCCAGGGCCCATTTCCATTCTGGGGGAGCCAGAGGAAGAGTTCTGCCTTTCCAGAGGGCTGCTCCCATACAGAGTGGAGAAATCCTGAGGGGGATTCTCCTTAAGAAGGTTCATGAGCATGGGGTGGTTCTTGGTGTTGCTGGCTGGTGAGGATACTGGTGGTGGTGTGTGGTGGGGGGGGGTTGGACTTGAGCCAATGGTAGACCCCACATTCCCTGTGATCTGCAACAAACTAGTGAGAATAGGGTTCTGAGACACTTTGCTGAAGTCCTCCCCATGGCCCACCGAGTCATGCCTCTCTTTCATGCTTATGCTCATGTTAAACAAAGTAGTGATGGGCCCCCCAGGAAAAGTGTTGGTTGGGGTGGTGGTCCCACTCATTGGGTTGCTGCCTGTGGTCATGCCATACCCTGGGCTGCTGGCTGGGGGCAGGTTTTTCTTCACCATGTCTTCAACTGTCTCTGCAATGAGGGACAGGGCTGGCGTGTCAGCTTGAATGGTTTCTGCTTTCCTACGGATGGCTCTCATGGTGACAGGGATGGACATGCACCTGCAAGACACAGCAAAGGGTCAGGGTGGGGTTGGCTGCCCTCAGCAAGGTCACCGGGGAGGTTTCACACCTCCATCAGGTGTAAAACGAGCACTCAGGGGCTTGCACAGGAGAGCAGCAGGTCCAGGTTTTATGTCCTGCTGTTCTGCTTGGATTCACACCTATCCCACCACCCTTATCCAGCCAAGAGACACCTGCGCCTTTGTGCACCGCTTTGCAATCACAGAGGGAGAATTAATCAATCAACTCTAATAACTAATAGCTGACAGATCATTATCTGGTAGTTAAAAAGCACAGGATGCAATCACAGAATCATGGAATGGTTTGGGTTGGAAGGGGCCTTAAACCCCACTCAGTGCCAACCCTGCCATGGGCAGGGACACCTCCCACTGTCCCAGGCTGCTCCAAGCCCCGTCCAACCTGGCCTTGGACACTTCCAGGGATCCAGGGGCAGCCACAGCTTCTCTGGGCAACCTGTGCCAGGGCCTCCCCGCTCTCACAGGGAGGGATTTCTTCCCAGTATCCCATCTAAAATTATTGTTTCAGTTTAAAGCCATTCCTCCTCATCCTGTCTGAGTGAGGGAATCTGGGTTGTTACTCCAATTCTGCCAGGAAACACCTTTATCTAAGCTTGGAAAAGCTGATTTCCTGCAACCTTATGAGAATCCCAGGATGGCTTGGGTTGGAAGAGCTTAAAGCCCATCCAGTTTGACCCCTCTGCCATAGGCAGGGACAGCTTTTTGAGCTCAAAAATCAGTGATAACACCACGTTCTCCTCAGGGATGAGAAATCTACGATGTGCTGAAAGCAAAACCAGTGGTTCTCACTCATAAGGTGACAGAAGTGTTGTGCCCTGTGAACGTCCTGCTCTGTTCTGAATGTGACTGAGGTAGAGGAACCTGGATAAAAGCCCTGTGTAAACAACAAACTCAAAAATAAGTAGCTCCAGTTCAACGTCTGGCGTTGAATTTTCAGCAGGGCTCTGAGGTTTTCTCTCTTCCAAACAACCACAGAACAGCTCCAGAACTGCTGGATAAACACGAGACGGAGCAGAGCTCATCTGTGTGATTGGGAGTGCAAGGTGGGACAAAATCCCAGCTTACCTTTGAACAACCTTGGCAATGAAATCGTCTGTACAGATGAGGGCATCGGACAGCCCTTTGTACAGCTTACAGTTCACGTGGCTGGAGTCCTGCACGTCCATCACCACTGGAAGAGAGCAGGTGTTTGGGAGAGATCAAAATCCTGCACTCAGGGCGAGGAAACCCTGCCAGCCTTCCCAAAAACACAGTTCCTGCTGCCCCTGAGCCCACTTACCACACACCAGGGAGTCGTTCACAGGGTGCTGGAAGGATACACTGAAACAGGAGTCAGAGAGAGGACAAACTTCAAACTGCAGGATCCCAGGAGAATCTGAAAGACGCAGGAACCATTAACTGCGGGAACACCAGAGATGAACCAGAGCCTCAAAACCCCCACACAGACGAGACAAAACCAAGAGAAGCAGCAGAGGCCTCATTTCTTATGTGGAAAACTACCCAGGGTTCATCATTCCCACATCCTGTTCCTCTGGAGGTGGCACCCACCTTCCTTCAGGACCGTCCTCTTGACACAGCTGCCGATGAGGGTGTTGTAGGCCACCTGGTGCCGGATCAAGCTGAGGATGAGGGGCACCCGGCCGGGGTGCTGGAAGGCGATTTTGCTGATCAGAGTTCCCTGGAGGCTTCGTCCGTCCGGGAGAGGAGCGTCCTTGTTCAGGAAGTAACAGTGCTGCTGTCCTGGAAGAGCCTGACAAACAATTCCTGCTTCAGCCCAGCCGGGGACAAGGGGATAAGGGATATCCAGCAGTGCCCAGATCCCAGTGACACCACGTCACCTTTCTGGCTGAAAGGGATGAACACTGAGGACTTTTTCCTTATCCACTCTGAACAAGGAAAACATGGGTTTGGGTCCTCTCAAGCAGTACTGCCCAACAGCATTCCCACTAAAACAGTTTCAAATTGGATGGCATCTCTTCTGGGGAGGGAATCCTTTGAGTTAACACTCATCCACAAATTTGAGGATTTCTCCCAAAATGCTGCAATTCATTCAGCCACACACCACTGGACAAAAGAAGGGACAGATCCTGAAAAGGCTCAGCCTCTCTGCTCTCGTCCCTGCAGCTGCACTCCAACAGCAAAGCATCTTCCAGTATCTAATCTTCCTAATTACCATGGTCATCAAGGAATCATGGAGTGGTTTGGGTTGGAAGGAATGTTAAAGCCCATCCAGCTCCACTCCCTGCCATGGACAGGGACACCTCCTGATATCCCAGGGTGCTCCAAGCCCCATTCAACCTGGCACTGGACACTTCCAGGGATCCAGGGGCAGCCACAGCTTCTTTGAGAACCTGTGCCAGGGCCTCATGTCTGTACCTGAATCCTAACGCTTGGATAGAACACGTTTTGTCTGTGAATAAACACCGAACCCATTTCTTTTATCCCATTTGGAAGACACCTGAAACAGCTGAATTCCCCCCACGAAATGCTGCTGGGGAAGTGTCCCAGGCTGGCTGGGAGAGCACACTTACGGCGTAGAAGCGCATGTTGTGGTTCAGGGGCAGGGGATCGGCCTCCTTGGACAACTCGAACTGCGTGATCAGCTCATACAGGGGCACAAACGTGGGCGGTGTGTCGAACAGTGGGATACCTGAGGGGACAAGACAGCGTGGAATGATGGCACCTGAGAGCCAGGGAGAGATGCTGGGAAAACCTGTCCAGGTTTTACTGAGAACAGTGCAAAACCCTGAGCAACTTCCCTGGCACAGGTTAAAAATCAGCAGCATTTACTGATAGAAATGAGGGAACATTGATAAAACCCCAGAGATGTGTCTTACAGGTCTGCAACCCACCTGTGCAGCTCTGCAGTTTCTGGATGAAAGCTCGAGACACTGGAATGGGTCGTGGGAACTTCAGGAAGAAACAAGCTGGCAAGTCCACGCTATTGGCACTGGTGATCGAGGAGAAAGACGGAGTTCTGGAAGATGAGGGGACAAAAGGCCCTGTGAGCTGCAGGGCTTCTGCCGTCACCTGATGTAACATTTATGTTTGCTCAAATACACGTTGTTACACCTCAAAAACAAAGGCACTCCTCAGAAGCACCTGACAGCCCTGAAACAGGCGTTTCTCGCCCTAAAGACAGCATGTGTGTAATTCATATAACGCTGTATATAATTCATATAATGACATTCCCACTGACTGCAGCTGAGCGCTGGCCTCGTGTCCTGCCCTTACCCTTTGCTGTCCACGGGGTGGGAGCCCATGATCAGTGGAGCAATTGGAAGTTTGTGCATTGCCATGGTTCCCTCGACTGTCACGGACACGTTCATACCCAGCGAGCGAGGAACTGCAGGGGGAAGCAAGAGAAGAACCCAGGAAGGACATAAGCTGAGGGAAAAACCCCTCCAGTGCAAGTTTTGTGGATTAAATACTTCATGAATTAAATACACTCCCCATCCCTGAGACTGTCCAAGGCCAGGCTGGACAAGGCTTGGAGCAACCTGGGTTAGCAGAAGGTGACCCCGCCCATGGAACTGGATGAGCCTCAGGGTCTCTTCCAACACAAAACATTCTGTGATTCCATGAAATATCACTCTGGTGGAAATATCTGGCTTCCTCCACAAGGCACAGGGTTCACTGTTCACCTTCAGGACTAAATGGACAACAGCCAAACTGACTGTTCTACCCAAAGCTCCATTTCCCTCTTGCCAGGTGGACCAACCGCGTCATTCTCAAAATATTTTCCAAATGCATTTGCGAATTTGCAGTTTGCTCTTTGCAAAGCAAAACAAATAATGATTTTGGATAATTTCCCCCTCTTCTTTCCTGAGAACTGGAGCTTGGTTTTGGCATTTTAACAAGAGCCAGATGTCCACGTACAAAAACAATCTTCCAGTATGATGGAAGAGGCACGAGGCTGGATGGGGCTCGGAGGAACCTGGGATAGAGGAAGGTGTCCCTGCCCATGGCAGGAGGTTGGAACTGGATGAGCTTTAAGGTCCCTCCCAACCCAAACCATTCTGGAGTTCCAGGTTTTTATTCAGATAACAAAACAAATTCCATGTTAACGATGAGATTCACTCCAAGGAAAAAGGCTCTGCCTGCAAACTGTCACCTCATGAGGCCACAGGAGCCCAGCTCTAAATCCAGCACAGCCACAAGGTCCGAGGCAATGGTCAGTGGTCACCTGGGCCAGCATTTACACCTGGGCCCACTAAACCTGTGTCCTCCACAGGACAGCCTGTGAGTGTCCTGCTGGACAGGGTGACAGCAGAGGGGAGCCAGGCTGTGATTCTGCTTCCTTCCCTCCTTCCAGCAGCAGCAGCCCCCAGCAGCTCCACAGCCGACCTACCATTGTTCTCGTGCAAAACCACGGGGGCTCCAGTGCCATCCTCAAACAAATCATAGGGGGAGACGTAGTATTTGAGGTTCATCAGGAGACCTGGGGGAGAGAAGCTCCTGATGAGGCATCCTGAGAAGTCAACCTGATCATCCCCACCCCACAAAGCCACACAAATACCCCAACACTTTGTCCCTCTTTCACTTTATTATTTTCCATCAGTTAATGTGAAACTATCACCCACACTGGGGGCCAGGAACAAATAAATCTTTATGAATTCCTTTTTTAAAGAGTGAATCACAGGTACCTCCACTCCTGGGGGTGAGATAGCCAACACTGCCATGGAGGATCTTGTCCAGGGGGTTTGCGTTGGTGGCTTGCCTGCAAGAGAGGCAATCACAGTCTGAAACAAGCCACAGCCACACCTGAGGCCAAAATTCACGTGCCAAGACTGACTGTAACTCAAAATACACATTTCTGGGACCCAAAGAGGGACAGATCCTAAACTTCACACTGTACAGGCAAAGCAAAAGCTGCTTTGCTCTCTGCAGCCTGGCTGGTTTATCACTGCATCTACAGCAGCGAAACACGGCCAAAGCTTTCTGCACTTCTTACTGTAAAACACACGACCATCCATCAAGTTACAAACTTTTTATTCTGCCTTTTAGACTCTCTTCCAACCGATTCCTGCAGTTAAAAAGGAATTTCTCAGAGCTCTGAGCATTTACAGATATTTACAAAACCCACTCAACCACACAGACACCACGAACTTACCAATACATCCCGGCCATCTTTTGGAGATCCAACTCCAAGGACTGTAGAGCCAAGTACATTTTAGTTTTAAGTTTGCTTAGGGAAAAAAAAAAAAGAACAAACAATAAAACAATATAAGAAAACTTGAAAGGATCTGTGCAGTGTAAACCTGCAAGCTTGGAGGGTTTGTTTCATTTTACATGTGTGGGTATAAATAAATGTATTCTAGACTTGTTATTTCATTTTATATATGTGGATATAAATATATCTTGGACTTACTTGTCCCCTGGCAGCTTATAGAGGTTCACAAGGCCCCTCAGATGCTTCGAAAACTCATCAAAATTTTTCTCTCTGAAAGGAAAAGGGAGGAAAAGTTACCAAGTATTCAAATTAGTAACAGGTTTCATTTTGAAAGTTACAGTAATAAAGATGCTGAGCTACTTAAAAAAAGACTTTTGCTACATGAAAGCTACAAAATGTGTTCTTTAAATGATTCGGCTTTAATGTGCTGTGGGCTTTGAAGATACCTTGCACAGCAGCCAGACTCACAAGATCTGAGCCAAAGCCAGAAAATCCCCTGGAGAAGTGAAGACACTTTGTGGGGAAAGAGCAGTTGTGAAGAATTTTGTGTTTCCAGACATCAAATAGCATCAGATCATTACAGAAAAGAGAAACCTGTGAGAGAACACAGGAACCCAGCCCTGTCACTCACCTCAGGTGCTGCACCAGCTCCGGACAGCTCTGAAAAGGAAAGAACACACGAGGATGTCAGTGTGGAATGCAGCCACTCCAGGATTTGTGCAGCTCTGCAGCTGGGAAATATCCGGGCAGGGAAATTCCCGAGCATCAGCTTTTCCTGGGAAGCAACACAACGCTCACAACCATGCCTTGCTGTGGTTCTGCTTCTGCTCCTCAAGCCCTCCTGGGACGAGTCCAGGAAAGAACATTTCCTCTTAAAATGTTAATTTGAAATAAACTTCTCAAACTGGGAAGGTTTAGGCTGAAGATCTATGACCTTACATAGGGATATTAAAGACGGGCTGTTTTCAGGAAAGGCCAATCAAACACCAAGCTCCAACCCCGCTCCACGTGCAGAAGGGCAGTAAAGCCATTTTCTTCCAGCTTTCCACATTTTAGAACTTTCCATTCCCAGATCTGAGCTTTTAAGAATAATTTCCCTTCCCTTTCCTTGGAAGCACAGTGATAACTTCCATAAAATTCTCAGAAACATTGAGGTAACTCCCTCAAATTTTGTCAGTTGTAAACCCATAGCGTGCATTGATTAGAGCATCCCACAGGAGCAAACTACTCCATGGAGGATCGTACTTCCCACTAGAACGAGCACTCTGGGATAAGGGAATGTTAAATACAACCCATTTCCTCTGCTCAGAATAAAAGGAGATAAACAGGAATCCCAAAATCACAAGGGTTCCCCCTTCCCAGGAATACACACCACGGGGTTTTCTCCATGGTGAGCCACCTTCACATCACAGAGCAGCCCTGTAGGGTCCAGCTGCACTTCCACATAAAACATGTCCGAGGTGATGTAACACTCGGTGCCGTTCGCACTCAGGTGGGATCCCAGGCTTCCGGAGGAAACAGAATAAAAATCACTGTGAGATGCACAGAAAACC